>WEIV01006050.1:5571-54684 GCA_013390005.1 Calyptomena viridis | reverse complement strand
GTTTTTGAAGTGATTTAGGCCAGAGTCAGGGAAGCATTTTAGAATCCAAAGTTATAAAGTAGCTCACTAGAGGGATTATCAAAACAGCTCATAAATGCTTTCAAATCTGCACCATGGGACCATTTTGACGAAATGCATTTACGAACACCCATGAGTTCCCTATAGTTTTCAAAAATTCAAGAGTTCCTAAGTGAGGAAGGGGTTATTTGAATATAAAGTTAATTTCAAAGCACTGAAACAAATACAAACTTCCTCTACAAGGAGCAGAATATGGTTAAGATTTGAAAATGGGAGGGGGAATAAGGTTTATTTTTTACAAAAATATGAAAGCTTTCATGCAAAATACAAATTAATCTCTTTAAAATAGATAATCCAGCCTCTATTCCTCACTTCTCTTCCCATGGAGTCTTGGAGGAAAATAATGACTGACACAGCTAGGCAGGGAACAATCATCCCTGCTGAGTAGTCAAGGAGGCAGGATGGCCTCCAAACCCAGGCAGTGTGTGACCATGTCATGTTATTGCCCATACCAGACTCAGAGAAAACAACATCCTTGCAGCTTCCAGACCTGTGATACACCCCATTTACCCATGAGAGTCAAACAGCACAGCCAGGCACTGATGGTATGATTGTGGAGCCATGTGGTGGCATGGCTCTCCTGTGCCATTTAATGTTCCCTGCACTGAGTGCTTCACCAGCACCACAGCATGCAAACATTTGGGCTTGGCATTTGAGCATGACTTCTGTTCTTCCCTTCGGGTTTGTGACACTTTGAAAGTATCAGCAAAAAGCAGCAACTCTTATACACGCATTAATAGAAATATAAGTGGTAGAAGAGTCAGCAAAAAATTGTCCATGCATTTTTAGTCACCCTGAGATTAATTCCCAGGCGGATCTTTGTTTATATATTTTTGTCTTATATTTACATGGAGCAGCCATATGGAATAGGGATATTCCTCCTGACAGCTGCTCTGCTTTCGTCAAAGTGATGGAGGGAGAGGCTGCTTCAAAATAACAACTGTTGCATTTCTATTTCCCTCCAAACATCATCACGGGTACAAAGGTGACAACTACCCCAGTGCAACCCCTCTGGTTTTTAAAATTCACATTGGTTGGCTGGAGGTATGAGTTGCCATCTCCTGCCATGAATGCCCCAGGTACAGACCTCAACTCCAATCCCTGGGTAGACATGGTCTAGATCTTGGACCATCACTCACCTCTTGGTACTAGGAGGCTTACAGTGTGTAAACAATGCATATGTGTATCCCTGTATTCATTGGCCAGCCCATCCTCTCCTCTACATTCATTTAGGACACTGTCATTTCCTAGGGCAGAAGAAAAAATAAATTGAGTGTATCAGTGAAAAATACATAGTATCTTCTGAAACTGCAGAACTTCATTTTACATATCTGAATTTTTGAAAACAACTGCTATTTGCTCTTCCCCTGACCCCTGTTAAATTTTGATCTCTGAGCCTTTGATCTCATTTGCAGGCTTGGTGCGTAGGAAGGCACATACAAGGTAGGAAGGGACATATGAGGCACATACAAGGTCAGAGACTCTTCTAGCCATCTAATTTCCAGAAAGGCAAAACTAATCAGGCTAGAGTTTTGGAATACTGCCATTAATATTTCAGTCCTACACAGAGGAGTCCATCTCTTGAATAATGTCTGGCAACTGTAGCTTCTCTTAAGATATGGTGTAGAACAACCAACCACTATGCCAACAAGACCTTTCCTGAAATATTGTCATTCATAGCTGTTCGGTGACTGTGTGGGTGGATCACTACAGATATCATAATTGCTGGGCAACTGATGAACATAACTTGCGCCCTGTGGATATTGTCTTTTATCATTGCATTTTTCTATGCAGGGTTGAGGTACTATTAGTAAGCAAGGGTGAGGGCAGCTGGACAGCTCTGGATTCTCATTAAAGCAAGATGAGAAGCAAAGCCTCACTCTAACCTGTCCCTTTGTCATGGCACTAGGAGAACAAGTGCACTAGACTGCCTTGTTCCTGTAGAGAAACCCATGAAACAGCACAATGAGAGAAGGGCATGCAATTGCCTAAAAGGTTACAGGTAGTCCAGACTGGTGGCTGATTTTATTCTGCTGTTGTCACCCTGCCTTTATATCGTGATGGGAATTCAGTGCAGAGGTGTATTACCTACAATCACAGGCTGTACTGTACATTTTAGAAAAAGCTTCCCCACAAAGGAATTTCCCCCCCTACTTTCCAAAGATGAGCATTGCCAGCCAAATGTTCAATCTCATTCTAAAAAGCCTGACATCTGACCCTGTTGAAAATTTAACAGATTTTTTTATCCAAGTTATGCTGAACTGCATAAAGAAGGGACGTTGTCAAAAGTTGCCATAGAAATGGGGAAGGAAAGGAAAAAATATTACAAAGAAAGATAACAGATGCCACTGTGGTATGTGAGGTCATAAAACCCTGTCCCCTATCCTGCCCTCACAGGACTGAGGCAACTTGGAGAAATACAGAACAAACATCTGAAAATCCCCAAAATGCAAGAAGTGAGTTTGCCTTTTCAGCAAAGAGATCAATTCTGCAAATATTCCCAAATCCAGCTGCCTTGAGTTAGGCTTGCCAGTCCAGAATTGGTTCCATCAAAGAACATTAGCTGTGATTTACCTTCTTGAAATACAGCTATTTCCCTTGGTATAAATGGGATTCAAAGGTACTTTTCCTGTTCAGGTGAGCAGACCAAATTTCCATGAGCTTGCTACACATGAAAGTTCTCTAGTCAGCCAGGCCTAACTTCATGTTGACCATAAAGTTTGTGAAATGGTTCCTGCCTAAGGAATTGCTGCAGGTTAAATACTAGAAAATGATTTCTAAGCTGTCCTGCAGGTGACTTGGCAGATGATTCAAGTGATTCCTACATGAATTCACAAAACTTCTTGGCACTGGGAATTTCATCTTCCTTTAAATCACCAAGTCTCCAGGACAAACCTCTCATTTCCTTTTTGTGTTGTGCTAGGACCACTGCAGCCCACCATCTTGTAGGCACCTTTGTTTAAAACTCACAAGGAATGTCTTAGTCTCCTGGAGATAATGAAGGGAAAAAGGTGTTTTCTAGGAGTAAATATAACCTGTAGGCAGGTCTTTGGCCTGATGAATGACTTTAGTTGTGGAGAAGGGAGTGTGGAAGGCTTATTGCAAAAGAAGGAACAGTCTACAGAAGCTCTGAGTTTTGTCACAGCATTCCTTAACATCTCTGGAGGGTACTTAGCACATCAGTGGGACTTCATGAGGTCAGGTTTTCAGTGTCAGGTTAAAAAAGAGAAGCACTCTGTCAAACCCACACAACAAATACTAGAAATGAAGTTAGAAGAAGTGACTGAGTTTGGGCCTCATGTGTGCAGAAATGTCTGAGTCTGCACTTAAGTCAGCATGGGAAGGAGATGGGGGACTAACCCCCTGAAGAGTGGACACTGTGGGTCCTGAGATCAGGAATACCAGCAGAAGACATGAAACAATAATGTGATTAGCTAGACTGGCTATTTGCTACTGCAGGGACAGGACAACCAGCTACAATTTCAACATAACCATCTGGTACTGCTCAAATGATGAATCAATATAAATTTCTTCTCACTTGGGCCAAAAAAATAAAAATAAAAAAGGACCACTCTTAGCACTTTCTACTTCAACTACTATTCAGAGCAAGTAAGTATAAATCATAGCAGCATTAGCTGCCTGGCATTCAGGTAAGCCATGGAAGGAGAAAGGGTTCAGCAGTCACTTGTATATGCTTCTTACCTGCATTTCTACTCTTTTTGCCATTCTCCAGTTATTAGATTCTGTGCTCTACCACATATCAGAAAAAATACTAATCTGTTCCAAATTTAGCTTGAAAATTAAAGCAAAGTAAAATGACACTGAGAAGCCATAAGTACTTTTGCTCCCAAATGCATTTCCCACAAGAAGATTTTACTGACTTAAGTACTGTATGCATGAATTCTGGCTACGTGATTTAATAAATGCCCCACAGATTGGTTTCTGCTTGTTTGTTTTTCTCCTAAAGGACTGCTCTGCCATTGCCTTCAGTTGAAGAGGATTTCAGCAATACCAGTGCAGAGCTAATTCTAAAGCTGTTTTTTGCTGATAGTAGAAGATCTGTAGTCCTCTGTGTGTTCACCTGCAATTCAGATGAATGTCCCATGGTCCCAGATAAGCACAAAGTAAAGCATTTTTATTTCTGTCAAAGAGTGATTTTTGGGAAAAAAATTTGAAGTGGTAATACCAGAGTATTTTTTTGAAGAACCTTTCAGTTTGTTTTCACCTTTTTTACATGACAGAGAGGGTCAAGGGAGGGAACAAGGAACAGAATGGTAGCAATCTAGACATCTCAGGTTGGCATGTTGGGTTGAGTTGGGTTTGGGTTTTTTTTGTTTTCTTTAAACAAATACTTCTGTCATTCAATTCCAAGTGACTGTTCCTTTCCAAAAGTTCCTTTCCATCTTACCTAAAAATGTTTTAAAACCTCAGTCAAGTACCAAAAAAATAATAACCTTAATAAAAAACCCCAAACAAACAAACAAACAAAAAACCCCAAAAAACAAAACAAAACAAAAAAACAAAAAGGAAAAGTTTACTTTAAAGTATTTTAGTTGACTAAAACTTTGTATTTTGTGTTTATCTCATATCAACCTGAAACAAAGCTTTTTCTTTTTAACACTGAATAGCATGGAATAGGTACATTAGGGAGTGATGTGTCTCTACCCTTCTGCTGTGTGTCTACCCTTTTCCAAGCAGAATTGGTTAAATAACCCACAGGATGACACCTTAATTAACAGGCTCACTCAAAATATAAGGAAATTCACAACCCCAATGGCAATTAGTTGTACACTTTTTCATCTCTCCTGTTTACCATAAGAACAAGACAAGACCTGCAATAGACATCTAAGCTGAACCCATCACAATAAATGTCCAGAGCTACATGCAAAAGAAAGTTTAGGAACAAAGCATCTTGTTTTGAGTCATTGAGAGGTCCTATTAACGGACCGCTATCATGCCAGTACCTTTAAGCCGAATCTGACATCTCTCTCATATAAATGATAGATTTTCGGGTACAAAAAAAATGGTGGTCAATCAAGAACTAAAATTCTGAATCAGAATGTTCAGTAGTCCTTTCATAATCATATAGCAAGACTGAGCTTTAAAAGACCAAATTCTGTCAGCAGAGAATAACTAACAATGCTGTCTGAATTTTTTTTGAAATCTAATGGAAGTGAGAAAGATTTTGCCCTTAAGAGAGGAAGCACACAGGTGTTCAGAAAGAAGAGGATGGACCAGTCTCAGCTAAGCAGAAAACATTTCACTGCCTGCATTTGGCACTGAAACTTTAGTACAACTGGTCTTCGCTCCTGGACCCTGGAAACTCCCATTAAAGTATTGTTTCTTCTTTCATCATTATTAATTTATTTTGCAGTTTTTGTCTCCCCCTCCGACTTCAGGCATCACCTTTGACAGGTCGTTTTTACCACATTTTCTTAAATAAGTGTCAGACTTCTTTAATTTCTATTTTGTGAATACATAAGCATGAATGCGCACAACTGTTTCCATCTGTTACATTCAAGAAGCACTTGAAACCAAATGTTTTTAAAAACATCAGTGGAAAACAGTGCTAAAATACAAAAATATCTGTTTGAGAAACAAAGGGTTGAGAAATTTCAGTCTACAGTGGGGACATCAGTATTGATTTTGGAGAGGCAATAGTTTTCATTTTGGAGGAAAAGGCAAAAAAAATAATATTACCATCGTCTGTGCAAGGTTTCTGCTGCCTCAAATAGATGCGCACCAAATTCTTTCCTCTCAAAGTTAAAATTCACAAAACTGTACATGCCTCCCTCCTTAAACCACAGTTCCAGACAGAGACTAGAAATATCTAAATCCAGACAGCAGCAGTTACTTATGTGTGACTGATTCCCAGTCCTACATTTGCTTTAAACACAGATCAGTATAATCCAGGTGAGCAGGAAGGAAACACAAGGTGAAAAATTCTCAAATTTTGTTCAGAGAGATATTTTCCACCTGTCTTGGGGTAGGCAGCCTACAATCCTCTCCCTAAAGGGATTGAGGAGTGCAATCCCACTGCCTTGCAGGGAGCCTCATGCTCTCAAATCTTGGAAGCGCTTTGGAAAAAAATAGCCTACAGAAACATTAAGCCTTTGCTTTTGAAACTTCTTCTTAAGAGATCTGAATGCTCACTTCCTATTAATTTTAATTAGTTTCAAACTCCCTGGAAAGCCAGCAAACCTGGTTCCCAAGAGATCCCCTGTGTGGGGACAACTTTGCACACACAGCCATCTCTGAAAGCGATTTGTCAACTGCCACAGACCTGCAGGATGTACCTATATTGCCGTGACCAGCTTGCCTTTAGAGATGCCTCTGGTGTTACAAGAACAACAGAAGTTACTTAGTATTGACTACTTAAGACTATCTCGTCAATTAGCTAACAAGTAATGGGAGATAAGCCTTTTGGCATTTTCCCTCCAGTTGTGTACACTGAATTCTTGGCAAATGGATGCTGGAATACCTTAGAAATGGTTTTCCCCAACATGGTGCTGCAGCATCCCCTCTGGTAGGTGTACAGCCATCCTCACCTTCATGCTGATGGAACAGCTATGAATAGCTGTGCCCTGCAGTGTCACCCTTCACAACAGAGCCTGATGTAGCCCCTAACACACTGATGCAAACCCTGAGGGCAGTACAGCTTCCCTGTCATGGACCTATAGTCCCAGTGTGGGAGCTCGACCCTCATCGAGCCCTAAGGCCTTCGTGCAAATGAGGGGCAGGGGTTATTAAGGAAAACTGCAGTCATGCTTTTCTGAGAGGAAAAAGTACATCCTACTTACCCAAAAATCAGAGTGAGGCAAGACAAAAATGTCTACGATATCTCGAAATTGTGTCCAACACCATTTCTGGGATTAGAGAAAACCACTCTCCATGGTGCTGAAGTATGTGGGGAGAGCAGCATTCTGCAGGGGACCTTACAGAAAACATTACAGAACTTAATAAAAACAAGGTTAAGAATTTTGGTATCCAATAGCCCCACTGCAGCCAAATTGGCAAAAATAATTTTTGATGATTTATATGTATGAAGAAAATAAACAAATATTCAGTAAATGTAGTAGCTAAGAAGCAAAGCTCAACCATCTAAACACTTGCCAAACTGTGAAATAAGTTACCCTTTAACCTTTAACCTTTGTGTCTACTTTATATGCTTTATAGCTATAATTTGTAACAGAGATACAGTAGATGAATCTGTCCTGGTTGCTTCTTGAAACATAGCATTTTCACTAAATAAAATACATTTGAAAGGAATCAATTAAGATTTTCAGAAACCATGCCCCCATATTAAAGATAGCTAAACATCTTCTGTTACAGACCCCTCCAATTTGAGGAATTTTGTTGCCTAGGCAACCTGCTCACAGTGTATCTGTTCAGACCATATTCACTGTTTTAAATAGAAATACCATTCATTTAATGCACAGCTGGCTTTTAGCAAAAGGTATATATGTGTAATACATACCAACAGACCGTGTATTTATTTTGCACTGAGAAGCCAATCTGCTCACATGGTACTTGCAGAAGCTAATATGAAGTGTAAATCTAAGGGCAAGTGAACAAAAATGTAACGGCACTGAAATAGCAGTAAAGCCTCATTAGCTGGGTGGGATTGGCAGCTGCATGGAGAGCCCGGCGTGTATGAGACTGTCCTGCTGATCTCATCACAGAGATGTAAGAAATAATTGAGCAGTGCTAGAGGGAGTGTATACAGCTATTTTGCATGGCTTCATTATATCCAATTAGAAACTGGTCAGGCAAGTGAATCAGATGACTTTACGTAGACTCTCGAAGGGCTACTGGCTAAAGACAGAATCATGCAGGTATGTAAAAAGATTTCCCCGTAAAAACACTCCTCTAATTCCAGACCTAATGTTTTCTTCAGGAGTTGGAAGTGCTAGCAAATGGTGTGGTGTTACACATTGTTGGATCTTTTGGCAATGGCATCACTGGTAAACATTCTGGTCAAGCACAGAAGAACTAGGAGGTGTTCAATGTAAGACTCAGTACCTTCTGTATAGTTTCATATGGCAGGTGATGATTTCTATGAAGATATTAAAATTTCCTGTGCATGGCTGCCTGAATGATGTAGAGTGTTGCACTATCAGAAAAACAAAACCAAAACCCCCAATGAAATCAAAACCACTCACTGCTTGTAATTTCAGTCTCGTAATTTTAAATCATCAGCAAGTTCACCTTCTGAAGAAGTTGGAAGAGAGGGACTATAAGACCTCAGAGAAGAGGCTGGACTGTAAGTTATCACAATGACTAGTGGGACTCGTATTGATGGGCACTTGAACAGTCAAGCAGACAAGGAAGAATCAACTTTTGTGTGAGTTTCTACTTATAAAATATATAACTTAGAGAAGTGATGCCAAGCTAAACGCTTCTTAGAAGGCCTGTACCTCTTTAACCCATTGAATCATTACCCATCATTATCAAATCCCATGTACTGCCTTTGCAAGGAGAGACTTTCCACACGAAGACAGAAAGAAATGGTTGGTACTCAGGCAGAAGAAAATCATTAACCTAACTCCACCTGACATGGTTTTTAAATGGCAAACTCTGATTTTGTGTAGCCTAAGTTAGTTGTAGGAAGCCTTGTGTATCTTAGAAGATGTCAAGAGATTCAAGGTTTTTCTAGGCAGAATAAGGGACAAACTTCACAGATGGTATCCCTGTGTGAGCATCAGTTAAATGCTGTGTAATACCTCACAAGAGTGGTAACTTTCCAGATATAATTACATTATTTTCCAGTTACTTTTATATATTGTTATATACTTGATGCCTAATGCTTGGATAACATGCAGTAGTTGCACAAGTGTAAGTGGGCAGGCTTAGTTGCACGCATCATTCCAGCAATTAAGTCATTTCCCCAAATCTATAAATTCTACTTCAGAGTTGTTTGGGTGACAGTGCACCATTGATTCTACCTTCTACAGAAAGCTTGCAAAGCAAATCAATAGGACTGTACATTTGGAGGTCCCTGGAGGGAAAAACAAAATAAAATTAAAAAATCACTTGCCATAAATACTACTGTACTAAGATAAAAGTTTGTTTTGGAAGAAGATTATGCTAAGACGTTGAATTAATAGAATTAATAGAACGGATTCATTACCACTTGAAAAAGGTTATAAATTATGTTGATCTCAGCTTTTGTGTCCACAAATATCACTGTCTAACCATCTTGATTTTCCCTCTTGTAATTTTTTATTTGTTTAAAAACCTTATTTGCTAAAAACCACCATACATTTATAATAATTCTCCCATCCTACTCTGCAGGTAGGGAGCACAGACACAAGGCATATAGAGAAATTTAGTAGAGGTAAGTGACTAATTAGATTATGATATAGACATTGGTTGTCAATTTATGACCCTGAGAGTGCAGATACGCAAATGGTTCATTTCAAATAAAGAAGATTTAACTTTCATTCCTCCTTTGATCTGAACTGAATTCTTCCACAGATTATTTATAAGCTGATTGAATCTTGTAGGGAGATGGAGGTTCTGACCTCTGTTTATTTATTCCATTTTGTTATTTAACTTCAGTTTGCTGGAAAAAACAAGGACAAGGCTGTGACAGTTCACAGAGATGCAATTTGTCTATTGAACTTAGCTTGGCATCTGTTAGACACACAAAGAAACAAAAGAAACTGATAAATATTCATCAGCAAAGAAGTCAACCACGATGCAAGGTTTGAAGCATTATATGTTATTTTTATAATGATAATAGTGATTCATCAGCCCTAATGATACCTCAGTACATTGCCTGACTGATCTTTTACTCGTGTGAGTATAATTTATTTTTCCATTTTATGTCCTGACTATCACTTGTTCCCAAAATATGTAAGTAGATTTACATAATAGAATTCTACCTGGTAGCGCTGGACAGGTTGGAGGTTTTTCTTTCAGGTAATGACAGTGATATCAGCTCATTTTCCCCTTTGCATTTCATTTGAATAAAGCCTATAATGTGACAAGTTGAAGATGGCGCTGCCTTACAAACAGCTAATTGGGGGAGGAACTATGGTGTAGGCATTAGGTAGCAGAGACTGAGCTTTGAAATCTATCATCACCTCTTGAGAAAAAAAAACTTTTTCACCCTAGTTTCAAAAGCCAGCTTTATTTGTCAATTCTGCTTATCCTTATAAATGATTCTTTTAATGACTTGTTTTTCTGGATTACATATCTACCAGAACACAGAGGAAAAACTGTCCTGTCTTACAAAAAGGCAGAGTTCAACTTAATGCTATTGCAGCAGGAATTTTTAACACACTGAAGAAAGTAATTTTTTAAAAAGTACAGTAGGGTCCTCTGTCTGACTGACTTTCAGTAGATACCTAAATCACTCAGGGTCTTTTTCATGTATACCTGAAAGCTGATGGGGAAGGATAGCTTGTTCTTCTAGACAAAAGGAAAATTCTGACCTGAGCTCATAAATGTATATATATTCTACGGTGTGTAACAAAAATGTCTACAAATCATCTGGGTTCCATTTAAAATGTGAACTGAGGGCTTGCTTGATTTATTGGAAGAAGGCAAAGGGAGAAATACACAAATGCATTGTTGAAATCAAAGGATTGGAAAAGACTGGGACAGATTTCGTTAAAAAGAAAGGTGCCTTTCCTTTTCCTTCAAAAAAAGAGATGGAGATATTACTTGAAACCATCAAATATACAAGAAAAGACTCTTCAAAGCAAGCTGCAAGGGGTGGGTGAAGATGACAATTGGAGCACCAGAAGGTCTGCAAAGAGCTGAGATACAGCTACAGTCTGACCCTGACAGGCCCAGGTAACCCCTGGCAACTTCTGTCCTGAAAGCAGATAATGGATTGAACTGTGCTCACTGGGAGTACAGCCAAACACAGGAGCAAGGGCTCAGAGGGGTTTCAGGATTTCACATCTCAGGGGCTTTCAAGTCCCAAGTGGACAAAGCCTGGAGAAAACGTGCCTGGATGCAGTGCTGCCCTTGCCCTGAGTCAGAGCTCGACCTCTCCTTCTTGCCTTATGCTTTCTAAAGGATCAGAACACACAAGTCAACAACAGAGAAACCCAGTACATTTCTGCCCTTGTGATCTAGATCCCTGGTATTTACAACGTGTCCTTTTCCTTCTCTGTCTCACTGTAAAATGCCACTTATTCTTGCAGAAAATAAATGAGCTTTTGATGAACTGTTGTCAAGGAATGTTCATTTCAGATCTCTTGGGAGATGTTTTTCCAGGACAGTCTTGTCCTGCCCTAATTCATTCCCTCAAAACCCATTCTTTAGTCTCATGGTTCTAAAGATACATTCAGCAACACTGGGGGCCACAGGGGTCCCTAGCAAACACTGTCCTTGTGGATGTGGCTCCTTTCACCTGTTCTTTGCTGAACTGAGTGGAATGGACTACATTGTTTTGAACTGAATGGAGCATCTTGCATAACTAATACACATCCCTTTCCCTCTGCTCATTTCAGAGAACATTTTTGCTTATTGCCTGCTTAGTTAGGAACCATGAAACCAAACAAAGTAGGTCTGGGAGGGACCTCATGGGATCATCTCATCCGTTACCCCTTCCCTAAGGCCTACAGAGTTAATAACGGAACAACAAGCTTGCAAACTCCAGCTGCCAGGCTTTGAAAGTTCGGCTTCTCCTAAAGAAGTGCAGTGCTCTTGTCAACATGGGAGAATCTGCATGTGCCTGCTGATCTGTGCAGAGATTAATTTTAAAGTGTACATCGTGCCCAGACGGCCCACTGCTACCATTATATGCATCAGTAAGTTTCGTATTATGCAACTACCAGCACTTATGTTCAAAGAAAGCACTTTTCGCTCATGACAAAAGGTAGTCACTATGGTCTCATTAAAAGACAAAAGCAACAAAAGATTGTGCAGCATCATCTTTTGCCCATTCTCTTAGAAAGCATTTGTTATATTGAGGAATGCATTGGTAATTTTCTGCACCTCTCTTTCACATAGTACAGCTGATTTCTAAGGCGTATCTTCATTGGATTTGATTGCTCTCTGAGTGTTAGCCTTTATCAAATACTCCTTTCCCTGCACAGTTTCTCTGTAGGTCATTCCCCTGAAGACATATCCATACATGAAAAATGCTGTTGTATTTTCATTCCTGCCTCTGTAAAGCTGAATTTAGAGACATTATGTAACAGGGAGCCCAGATCAAGTTGAACAAGATATTTTCCTTCCCAAGAAGGTTAAGTGTATTAAGTCTAGTCCTAGGAGAGTCAGAGTGGTCACAAAATTGCTTTAAACCAGAATGTGGACACTAAGGTCCTATGGTATATCAGCAGCTAAAGCAGCCTGACAGGCAATCTGCAACACCTGCAATATAAGGGGCCTGAGGAAGCTAATTCAGGTTCCTCTGCACAGGGTCATGTGTAGCCTCAGGCTTTTAGCCAGTGGAGCCTACAACTGGACTGGAGAAGATGTGAGCTGTGTTGGTCTAAAGAATGGTTGCCTGTTCCTTGTAGCTCACTGTGTTCCAAAACTTATAGAAGAAGTACTTGACACTGAGGAAGGCAAACCATGGCAGTCATTCCAGCTAACTGGAGAGCACCATCAGTGATTGAGAAGGCTTTGGGAGCAACAGCGTCTCTGAACCCACAGTTCAGCTGGAATGCACTTTAGAACCTTTCCAGCCATATCTGACTCTGTTGAGGTGGCTGGTTGATCCTCGGTCCCTGTCATTTTCAGCACATAATATTAATCACTTCTTCCATGCTTTTTAAAGCATGAGAAATTTTTGTGCAGTCTCTCTTACTTGTTTTGAATTCTGGTGAAAACAGTGGGTTCTCTTTTTTAGAAGTAATGATGCTTTGGTGACTCATAACATGCTGAAAACTTTTTACTACAGATGAAAGTTTGCTTTGAAAGCATCCATCCAAATAAAAATCTCAGCACATCTAACATACTATACTATTCCACAATTTTAAATGCCCAGTCTCAGGCTGCCAATCACCAGAAAAAATCTTGCAGGACTGTTCTACAAAAATTGATGGATAGTGAAAAGTATGGAGAAATACATATGGTACGAGAAGAAAATTGCTGATCATATACATAAAGGCAATGTTAGCTTTCATTGTAAATGAAAGGTATTCCTAATTTACCAGTGAATGCCACTCTCCAACCTTTTCTTTTTTCTCATCAGATTAGAACACAAAACTATCCTTTATGGAATAATCCTCAGCTCTGGCCTAATATGGAAGCAAGTCTAACATCTAAATTTAATAACAGAGCTGTATTACAGCAAGATGTGGTCAGGATCTGCAAATGTTCTCTACCAGAACTTTCCTCAAACAGGAAATCATGATTTCCAATCAGTACAACCTTTCACTCAAGTACAACTTAAAGAGTATGTAGCAATGACACAAAGGATACACAGAAATAGCCCAAATAGCAAAATCCTTATCACTGCCGTGGAAATGCTGGCAATTTATCAGAAAAGTCCTGCATTTTACTGAATCCTATCTGTTCATTTGTGGGAGTTAATAAGTGTGATTTTAGCAGGTTAGTCATTCTGCATAGAAAGGGCTGTTGAGAGCATTTCATTGCCAGTTTTTTACTCCTGTGTCTACACTATTTCTTAAGGCACGTGACTTCTTTCATAGAAGTGGATATTATGAGTTTGAATGATATTTTGTTTTAAATCCCCATTTAAAAAAATAAAGTTAAAATTTTAAAATATAAACAAATAAGCTACAGAGACCATTGTTATATGTGCAGTAAGTTTCTCTCATAGATACTTAAGGTCAACTTTAAAGTCTATAAGATAGGCTTAGACTGTATGTCCAAGCACATGATGGAGAAGGATTAAGGAAAAATAACTTTTAGCAGTATTCACCATCAACACACTACCAGACTTGAAACCAATAAGGAAACAATGGAAAGCATCACAGACTACAAAGCAAAGACCAAAACTTCGATGAAAAAGTTACTAAACATTCCTTCCACAGATTCTGTATATAAGATGTAAATTAAGAGCTACTCTGTGAACCTGTGAAGAAAACTTAAACTGCTCTGTCTGGAAGCAAAGATTTATTTTGATGCCAACAGTGGAAGTTTTTGTAATAGCTTCTAGCTGACTGCAATGTAAGAAAACAGCATTTATTTTGGGCTTTGCTACAGATGAAGTAACTGCATGTTGTGTACAAAGATTTTATTTTGTTTAAATGAACAGGGTGTGTGCAGTATTGTCTCCCTTCCTTTCTTACCCCACTCTCCACATTACAAGGTGATGCAAATTCAGTCACACCCTTGATTACTATGGAGGGAATACTGCAAACACAGAGGTGTGAGACAACATAAAATGAAGCTGAGTGATACAGTAATAAATGAAAGACAGAGCATTACAGAGGCACAATTTCTCCGGAAAGAGATTAAAAGAGGAACAGAAGCAGCTTTCCCTTGCAGTCTTCCATGGCAAGAATACTTAAATAGTCAACTGTGAACGTTATTTTCATTTGGAAGTGCAAGACCTAATGAAAAAGGAGACTGAACACAAGCAACGTGGATAGTGAAGTATTGAACAAGTTACAGAGTTCCTCTTGTCTCGTGACTGGTCAGTGAAGTTGTGAACAAGAACCTGATCAGCCTTACTGTTAGATATATTATTTTGTTACTCTGTGCTATTTTAACCTAGGGAAACTTGATGCTGTTTTAGCAGTGTGCTTTAGGATTAGAACAGCCTTGTTAAATCATAGAGGTATGTTTTTTCAGAAGTAGCAAAATCGAATTTGCCACAAAATTCAATAGGAATGTGAATCTAGTTTCTGTAAAACACCCTGGGAAATTTTCCTCAGTAAAACTGCAATACAACCTAATCCTCAGTAGCAACAACAAATCCCATGCTCTGCAAGGTTTTTGATTTTTGGACAGTTTCTCTGGGCCTGAGCTAAAGGAATGACAAGAAGAATCTTTCCACTGATTTGACTGAAATCTTTTTCCAGCCCTGGGATCATCTCCCAGATGACCATCTAGGATAAACACAGCATTTGGACACTGTCAAATACAGAAACCTCCAGTCAGATCAGAAATTCCATCAGGATCTCATGGTGACCTCTGAGACTCATGTGCAGGGATCAGCACTTAAAAGAATTTTAAAAATCTAGCCACTGTACCAAGAACAAATAAGGATTTATAATCTTTGACAAAAAAGGTGAGTAGGGAATTATCTATGCATTAGCTGAAATATGTAGAAACATTTGCAATGTACATTATGCCAGAATCATCTACAGGGATGAGCTCCTGCAAAATGGTTAAACTGTTGTATCTAAATCACTTAGATGGCTCTGAAACAAGTGTCACTTATCATGCAGAAATAACAATTGTGGAGTCACTGTAAAGATGGAGCCATAGTGTGTTCTCAGATTAAACATAATGTGTTGATTCAAGGCACTCATTGCACAACAATTAACCTAGGAGGTTATCAGCAGTGATTTGCTCTGATACCCTATCATGCAGAATTGCATGCTGCTCTACAGAACAGTACTGAGGCATCCCTTACACACTATCAAATAGGCTTAGCACCATTAAAAAAAAAACCAAGTTATTTTCCACAGCAGAGGAAAAACTGATCCCATATATTTCATTTTCCTGAAGAATTAGGTTTAAAAAATATTACCAACACGGGACAAGAGTTAAACTGTTGTATCTAAAAGTCATAACTGGACTGAAATAGAAATTATCAGAGGGGCTGGAAGACAGAATGGGACTTGTCAAGTGGAAACAAAGAGAAGAAAGAACTGTACTTGGATAAGTGGCTCAACCTTGCTGTTCACTCTTCAACAGTTATTCTGCATGACCATCTGGAAATTCCTCTGTGGTAATTCCTTTTTAACAGTTTTATAATCACATCTTAATTTGTCATTTCTTATAAGGATTAAAAGAAATGTTTTGCCTCTGCCAGTCCCATCTGTGCCCATGCACATGCAGGGCACATAGAGGCAAGGCACATAGACAGCCTGGGGACAGTCACACCAGTCTGCCAAAGCCACTAATACTGTCCAAGGGAAACTCCTTGAGAGTCTGATGCTGCACATGCAATCTCTTACCAGACTCTTTCCATTTTAACAGAGTTTTATTTTCAAGAAAACAGCCCTCAACATCAGAGAATCCCCAGCCTTGGAGAGACCCCAGAGATAATCCAGTCCTCAGGTAGAACAAGTCCTTTCTGTTATTCTGAGGGTGCTTTGCCTCAAGAACAGGCTTGAGATAGCTTGACAGAGATCTTCAGTCAGGCAGAATTCTCTAAGAGCTATAGCCTTAACAGTAGAATATTTTCCTAATGCTTACCTTGATGTTTTGGGGTTTTTTTGCTTTGCAATTGGAGTCCCCTTACTTTTTCTTGTATCTGACCTCAATGTGGAGAGCAGCCTTCCTCACTGCAGCAGCCCTTTGTTTATTTGGAGAGATGTCCTCCATCATGTTCTCTCCTTCAGAATAAATAATTCAATTTATTCTCTCCTCCAAACTAAATAAACCCTTTCCTTACAGTAAAAAAGAAACATCAAAGTGCAAAGTGTTTTGCTTTTAAGTGTCTCAATTGAATTAAAAAAATATTCACATAAGGAGCAATTTTATCTGGAAAGATCAGATATTCAGCTAACAAAATTTTGAAATTTAATGCCTCAAATAAAATTTCAGATGTTTTTACTGCACTGACAGAACTAAGAGTAAGTGCCCACAAAGTATTCTGGTATCAACAAACCCATAGCATTTTTTACAGAGATGTTTGCTTGAAAGTTCCTCTCAAATCTGTCACTTATCACTTTGACTCAAACTGAACAAGACTCTTAAGAACATGCTTAACTTCAAAAGCGTGAGCAGCCTTACCACAAACAAAATCCAACTTAGAAATGAAGTGTTTCCTTACAATTCTTTTTCCAGGAAGCCAATGCTTACAGGTATAAATGATCCCTATTGTGGAACCTCCAAAACTTAAAACTGTGCCCATTGTTTGAGGGATGATTTCCTTAAAAATATGTATTTAAACATTTTTAAGAAGTACAGTCCAGCACACCAACAAGAGGGAAGGGAAGAGATGTGGTTTACTTTGAACTGTGTGTGGAGCTGACGTTAATAAAGCTGGAAAGGGCACAGGGCTGTTTTGCATGACACATTCCAGTGGTGACAGCTATGCTGTATTATTCTGGATAGCCTCTGAAATGTGATGGAAATATTGGCCTAGATTCATGGCATTTGCTCCGAGAGAACCTTCATGGTCACTAAAGAGAGAAAAAGCACCTCTGAAGGAATAAATTGTAGGTGGGCAATTGGAAGTACCATTCACTCTTCTGTGCCAACTAGATTTCTATCTCAAGGCATCTGTGAAATAGCAGAATGAATCTAGGAGTGTCTGTATCTTTTGGAATTTCTGTTTATCACAAGTTGGGATGTGGGTGGTGTGAGTGTTACACCACTCTTCTCTCTAACTACCTATTGAGACTGCAGTTACAGTGTGTGAAATAGATGGATTATAAAGACTTTCCTTTCGTTGTTACAAGATCCTGACGCACATTCTCTTCCACTTCATAACAAGCAGCCCTGGCAATTATGTACATCAGATTTCTGTTAAAAATGTCACACATATATTTTTTGTCCCAATATTTCCCTAATTTATCTGATACTACCTTTGCTGCTTTCACAGTTCATTCCTAACTACTCTAATTAAACTTATTGATTACTTCATAAGAAGGATGTGTAGGGAATGAGAATGCTTTTTACCTTACTTCTGTCTCCCAACTCTGTGGACAGCTGTTCATCAGAAATAAACTTACCCTTTTAATTACTTGCATAAAATTTAGGTCAGATATGGCTTAGAGATATTAGTTAACTGTGTAATATCAGATGCTTTGGGAATCTGTATCCATGGGATCCCACAGTCAAGTGGGACATGCTGGGAGACTGTATGGAAGGAACTAGCTGGCAGCTCAGTGTAGATATCTGGGCTGCTGTAGGCTTGTCAGAAGTTGCAAAACCTACCCAGGGATTTGGAACTTCTCTGAGGATTAGTTTAGACCAAGCCATACTTTGTCATGGGTAGACAGGAGGACCAAATACATACTCGAAGTATATTTTCTGTTCTATTGTCCCTTTCCTTCTCAGGAAGTTCTGATGAATGTTCCACATGCATCAACATAAGCACTGTCTCTTTGCCTCTTCCTCCCAGTCAAAGTCCCATTCTACTTGGGAATACTTCCAGCCTCTCTCTGCCACCTGTATCATGGCTGCATTTTAGCTTTGCTCCCCAGCCTAGCTGCCAGCACCCTCTGGAAGCATGGGTCAGAATGCTGTCCTGGCATGGCAGAGCTGGGCCACAGAGAGAGCATGCAGGGGGCCAGCACAGCCTTCAGTTCTTAATTAGACTTTACTAAAATACATGGTGACAAGACACATTAGTACTTTGATAGATAAACCACTATGAGTGGGAAAAAAGATTAGCCAAAGATGGGAAATAGGGAGAAGAAAAACCTTTCATTTGGAAATGTAAAGTCCAAAGCAGAAATAATGTGTTTAAATTATCATATATCCCAGTTTAAGGCTAATGTATCCTCTTTGAAAGACTTGGGACTTAATGCTGAGCTATATTATTTCATATTCTTTGACATAAAAAAATACATATATTTATGTATGGCTGTAAAACTACATTATTTTTAAAAGTTATTTCATTGAAGTGGTTGATCTTTATATGTTTCATGGGTACATTTCTTATACAGTAATAGAAAAAATGACTGTAAACCACTTTATATTAAAGCATATTCTCATTTAAGTGTTATAACATAGATTATTAGAGACCACTATGTGATATTTGAGGCTGTAGCAATAAAGAAATTCTTCATAAAGGAAAAAAAAGAATCTGAACCTTCTACTTAGAATTCCCCTGTTATTTGTTTTCACTTAAATTTGATTTTCTTGTTTTTAATTTTATACTCCTGGGTTTTAAAATGTTCGGCAATTATCTGATTTGTAGCTACAACTGTAGCATGTTTACTGGTAAAACATCTTTCAAATTAAGATCATTATTTGTCCTTTCAGATTTTCCCTTAACTTTGCAACAGAACATTTGCAGCTCAACAAGAAGAAGCAGTATTTTTTACTTTCCAAATGGCTCTAATGTCAAAGCATTTTGCGATTTAATGGCTGGTTTTGAAGGATAGAAAAATACTAATAATTCTCAGCAAGCAGAAAATCAACAGCTATCGTTTTTAAAATGAGATTTCTATAGCTCTGTCAAGTGCCCCATATTGTAAAACAGAAAGGCAATTCAGTCCTGTGTTTGATTTTGTCTCCAGAGACAAGAGCTTGATACACCTTTGGAAGCCAAAATGCCAAATGTAGAACCCTAAGGTGGTTGAGAGCCTTAAATACAGGACTTACATGTCAGGAGTGCCTGAATAAATTGGGTCCAAGTATTCAGTAATATATTCAATGCTGAAAAGCTGCTGCCATATTTACATGCCCTCCATCAATGTCCAGGTATAAGGCATCCACTGCTTCTCTGAGACACCAGTTCCAGTGCCTCACCACACTCACAGTAATGAATTTCTTCCTAATAGCCAATCTAACCCTACACTCTGTCAGTTTTAAACCATTTCCCCTTGTCTTATCACTACATGTCCTTGTAGAAAGTCCCCCTCCTGTAGGCCCCTTTTAGACACTGAAAGGACACAACCTGGGCCAGCTCTTTCCAAGTTTCTTCTTTCCTTGACCACAAGCAAGTAAAAAACAGGCTTATGCCCAAAATTTCAGGACAGCCAACAAAGTGGAAAAGTAGATGAGTACATTTTCCTAGCTTGGTTAGCTGAGTAGGTTCCTGGCCTGCATCCTCCTTTGTTTATTTTCTCTCTCCATGGGAGTTTGGCATTGTCAGTTGCTTGAACAACTGCTTTGAGAAGAGGAACTCATTTGCACACACCCTGGTGTTCCCGCCATGATTGGGGTGCTGTGCACACACCTAATAGCACCAATCATGGCTCAACCACTTTGGGTGTGAGAGGACCATGGCCATCAGGTATGTGTGTGCTGGGGGTCCCAGAATGTCAGCTGCAAAGCCTTTTGGCAACTGTGGTTTCATTGCTGTTTGCATGGTGACAGCAAAGCTGACAGCTAATTTGGGTATACCGGTACATGCAGCTGTTGCCCCTCTGGATGGCAGTGCACACATTGGTGTGGGAACAGGGACACAGGCATGATGCACATCTGAGCCACAGCTGAAAGCACACAAGTGCAAGGTGTTTGAGCGCGAGCTTGATGTGAGCACATCTGCATGCACAGAGGACGTTTTGTAATCTACTGTAAAAAGCAACGGTTAGGTAAAGTAATTTAAGCACAAATTCACAGTATCTTAATTTTTCACTCAATCTTACTTCTGGGTGTTCAGGGTGTGATTGACATTCATTGCACACAGCAGCCACCGTGGCTACTCTGAAAAGAGCGCTGGGTAAGGAACATGGCAGTGCACATTACCAGAGTTTCAATGTTGCTGGAGCCCTCACGCCAGACCCTAAAGGGCTCACACAGGCATTTTTCAATACCTGACTAACTGCTCATTGAACACCTCCTGTGACTGTTTAATTCCCAGGGGAAGCTGCAAAGTTACTGTGAACTCAGTACTGCAACAGTTTTAGAGAAAGGTAAGTAGGAATCCTCTCTGCCTTTTTCTGAAGCGAAACTAATTTGGAAAGTGGACTGCTATTCAAAAACAGTGGAAATACTCAGCCAAATCTCAGACTACAGCTGCATCCCCCACAGATCTGCCCTGCTCTGATGTCGGCACAGACCTGCAAGTTCAGCTTACCCGACCAGCTAAAATGAGAGATCAACTACTCTACATCATGCCTGTGTCACAGCTGCCCTGGAAATCTGGAAAGCAGTCAGGACTGATGAACATGATCCACATTTCTTTCTCAGTTCCCTTAGGTGTCTAGGGGAGCGGGGTTTCTTATTTTCCTGACACCTGTATCAGGTATTGTGCAGCCCTGTTGATTTTTTTTCTAAACAAACCTAATCTGTGATTCTTGGCAGTTCTTAAAAGATCAAAGACAAGGCAGTGAATTCCCTGGAGACAGATAGCGGGGTCCTCAGACAACAGCGACTCTTCAGAGGAAACCAGAGTGATGGCCTGAAGAAAACATATGGGAGACCACACTGTATATTGCACTTTCTGTGCTTCACAGAACAGCTGTAAAGAGGCCAAGAAAGCTCCAATACACCAGAGACGTGGTAGAGAGGAATGAGGGACAAACAAAAACAAGATGGTACCAAGCATTGCAATTGAAGGCAAGAAACCTAAGGTGTTGGAAGAACTCCTTTGGTTTAGCACCTTGGGAAATACAGGCTGGTGTCAGGCACAAAAGGAAGAAAGCTTATTTGGGGAAGATGCTGTACATTTATTTACACACACGGTGAATGTATGAGCAGACCACACAACAACTTGCCCTGAAGGTCTCCTCTAACTGTGGACACTTTGCCAGTCAGGTGTCTTCACCCTGACTCCCACACATTTACTCATTCCTACATCTTGGCTATTCTAGAAACAAAAGCAGTGAAATACTCGGCACAATCAGACATACACTGAAAAACAAACAAACCAACCAACCAAACCCCTCTGCCTTTAAATATTCTTCCTAGTGTAGACTGATGAAATGATCTGTACTCCCCCATCACACCACCTTCTGACATCCATCCATTGACTTGACAAAGCAGGTAGTCACACACACTCCACATGAATGCACCTGTGGCCAGGTTGCCTTGGAAACCTTCCCCGCTACCTAATATTGTTATAATTGGCAAGAAAATATAGGTTTTCTCCAATGATTCACAGCATGTTTCCATTTTACATAAATGCGAGCTTTCCATCTGCAGTTTTCTGAAGGTTTGCTTTGCTTTCTCCCCAGAAATTTTAGAAATATTTTCTCCCCAGAAAAATTAAACTGTTGTTTAAATGTTAGAAACGCTGTTAGAAACAAGGGGCCACACAGCATTTCCAGCTTCCCTGTGTCTGTCAGGAGGGATTTCTAACACTGAAGAAAAGGAGCCCTACAGTCTTCTTTACTGTATTTAATTCCATGCACATCTCTGAAGTTAGAACAAGTCAGCCCAAGTGCCCCCACAAAACCTTGCTCAGGCTTAATGATCTCCACAACATGTACCTAGTCCAGCACAACTACTAGATATCCTGAGTAGATTTTATTATATGAACACTTCCACCACAGACTAGGACAGTTGTGGGATGTTCTGACACAACATGTAGTCTCAAGGGAGCATCTGGAGAAGAACCTTAGATGCTCACCTAGAGAAGGGTTACATAAAAGCTAGAGGTGTGTCCACATTGCACGTACTTACCAGAAAGAGACAAATGAATTCTTGGTACTGTGGTACAGATGGATCCTAATCCTGTGCTCCTTTAGAGAGCAACGACTACTTCTCCAGCCCAAGGCATAGCTTGTGTCAGATGGAAAGTGCAAATTCTGATTGTCTGAGAAGTTTTTGCCTAGAAAAGAGACAGGCAAAAGTCAAACATGCTGGAGCACTGTGTGCCGATGGGTTAAAAAAGAAATATCTGGAGGTGGCACTTGAAAAGGGTACAACCTAAAGCAGCAAGCCCCAAATGAGCAACCCAAAACACTTGGTGGTCATTGAACGGAGTGCTTTAAGTCAAGTTGAAATGAAATTGTCCTTGGGAAAGAAAAAAATGAACTATTTCCAAGTAGCCCAGACCAAATGCTGTGCCTCTCCATGGTAACTACAATACCCAACTTCACCATGATGTAATCCTTCAAGTTTGAAGCCCCACATCCCCTTAAAGAGCTTCTCCAAAAGCAATGTGGTAACCCTCAGGGAAGTCCTGGAGTTGGTGTAGGCTCTTCCTTCAGCTGCAGCAAGTGCCCTGAGCACCCTTTCCTGGTGCTGCTGCCTTAGCTGGGAATGCAGTCCAAGTAGTGCCTACCATGGCAGAGCTGGCAGAGCCAGGGGGCCCCTCATCCTGTCATCCTGCTTTGGAAAAAAATGTGGAACCCAACTTTAGATGATACTAAGGTACATAAGGGAGAGAGTTCTGGCAAAACTAAAACAGCGTTAGTCTCTGACATATGACTTTAGATTGCCATGTTAAAACTGGAGTAAATCAACCGTAGCAAGACTAGAAAGTATGGCTTTTCCATGTATTTTAGAGGAAATACGTATTTTCCTGTGCCTGTATGGGGCAGCTGTTCTGTGTTTTCCATTACAGCCTCAAACAAATCTCTTAAAACTGAAATTATGTTTTTTAAATGTAAAAGCACTGACTTGTATTTTAGCAGAACTAAAAGGCTCAAACCAATTCAATTCAACATTTTTAAGATTACATCTGCATGGTTTTTGGACAACATGCTTTTAACAAATGTGTGCCTTAGTCAATGTAAGCTTACCTGGCGCTTTTTCCCATCTATCTGCACCAAGTTAGCTGAGTTTAGGAGATGCAGTACTTACCTTAACTCTATTCAAATGAGTTGCAGATTTGTGTTTCCAAAAAGAATCCAAAGCCTAATTTTTAAATGTTCAATGTACACATTTTGAATTGTATTCTTCAAAAGATCTCAGGGCTTTTGAGGGGTGGTGGTAATACGAGTACTAGATTTTGGAACAATTGAAAACTCTCAGTGAGATACTCAGTTTTCACTCTTCAAAACACCTGGATATTTGACTTCCAGATCAGCATTGGTGGATTTGGCAAGTCTGCCTTGAAAACCTTGGGTTTAGTCCAGAAGATCTGCTGCAGAACAAAATCAGTTAAACTAGAGGATCTGCGTTTGAAATCATGAGAAACTTAGCAAGAAGGATAGATGATACAATGAACAAAGTAAAGGTTAATAACTCACTAGGTGTCACTCAGTACTCATCCTCTCTAAATATCACATATTTATTAGGTTGTCTACCTAACCCTTCAAATCCAACATCACATATCATTGTTTGTGCTATTCTTGCAAATGCTCTGAAGCGTAGTGAGTCCATTCAGGTTGAAATAAAAGCAGTCTAAACGTATCATCATGTAAAACTTGTGTTATTCCTGGCAAAATGCCTCTTTAGTTCACCCTGCTTTTTAATTTTGATGTATCTCCAAGATTCCAAACTGCAAGTAGAAAAAAACCCCAAAGGTAAAATGCCAGAGGTGAGAGTTCTCAGGTTTATGAAACTGGAAATTTATCTCTTCTGTGGAGAAATGGGGCACTGCCTCAAATGATTTAGTAGGCATTTTTAAGACAGAAAGACTCCTAAATCAAACTCTTCTTTAACACACACCAACAGAAGTTGAACTAAAGCCTAATTCTCCAACTCTGACAGACTTCTGTTCCAAGGAGACAGTCACAGGGCACTTGAAAACATTTTGTACCGGTTCTTATCTTTTCAGTTTTTAAGACTAGAGTAACATGATTCTGTTCACATGGAAGACTTCTAGATATGCTATTTATGAATTCCACAAATTTCTTGGAAATTTCTTGTGCTGCGAAAATCAGATAGTTTTACTCTAATTTCAGATACTAATCTTAGCTTTCTTATTAATTTGAAGTACTGATGAACTCAACTTGTAAAACCTGAAAGAAATTACGACATTGGGATGTATTTTCTCCTGCTGAAAATGTCAATGCTTGATTTATCAGTGAATTTCTCTTACACCTGTATTACTTTGCTTGGAGTTGCTGCATTGTTGTTTAAGGGCATGGAAATTTTTTCCTTCAACCCTCACTTTGTGCTCATACTCTTTACCTTTCTGATCAGTTCAAAATGCTGGGCAGATGATACACAGCAGAGGGAAAACATTCTGATGGACCAGCTGTTTCCTTAAACAATATTGTTTTAGGAAACATGCCAGTTTAGATGGAAACCATCTGACATGGAATAAAATAGCAAGCTTTTTATTACTGCCTTTTTTTGGGTCTCAGTTTCCTATTTCATTCTCACTTTTATGACAGCCTGTCATTTTGAGCCCTGCATTTCATAATATATACAACATATTTTTATTTATTGTTCTCCTTCAACCCACTAATTACATCAACGATTCCAATGTGGCTGTTTCACTAGCATTCATCTAAAGTTGTACTCAGCAAACAAAAATAACCATTTCAGTGAGAGGCATATGGGAAGCAGGGCTCTTGCTCTGACCTGTTGTAAATAGCTAGAGAAATGTCCTATTACAATCACAAATACCATAACAGAGCTTATCGCTGCAAAAATACAGAAATGTAATGCACCCCCTCTTTCCCCTTTTTTGTAGCAAAAGCTATCAAGCTGCTAACCTGGGCTGGCTGTGTGCCGCAGTGATTTCAGCAGAAAAAGCAGTGCCTGGCTGCAGCAGGTTCTGCAGGATGGGAAGCAGAGGAAGGTTTGATACTCAGCAGATGGCACAGATGGGCACTATGCCAGCCCAGGGGCACTACCTGGTGTGCCTACGGGATCGCTTGCTGCATTTGTTATTGAGCTGGGAGTGAGACACAGCTTTGTTTTACTCTCCTTTCTCTTCCCCCTTTATGTGATTTTGCTTTTAGCCACCAGACAACAGCAGTGCTCTTCTCTGGAGTGTGAAAGATTCAGCAATAAAAGGAGCCCAGGAAAAAAAAAAAAGCCAACAAAAAACCAAAGGAAGAATCTGTTGTTTTTCTGTAACAACTGGTCAGCTCAAACCTCCAACCTCTCAGCCTCCCATGATTGCTAATAACTCTGTTTACTTGGAGCCAGACCACAGTGGGGCTTTTGGACCACAGACTGGGTTGGCATCATGTAAGCGTGTAAAGAAGCAGTATTTATCATTGTCATGATTTTGTTGCTTTCCCCCACATGTGTAAGAGTTGATAACAAGCAACTCCGAGGCAGCACAGCTGGCCTGTGAGATGTCTCTGCATGAGCAAAGGAATGGCTCTGTTCAGAAAGCAGGCACAGGTTATTTCTCTCAATCCATAAATAAGTGCCATGGTAATGGAAAAATAGCATTTACCCTTGCACCTACTCCCTTTTGTCTCAGGACTTTGCCTTCCCATATGTTCCATGGTGCAGACCTGGAGCACATTCTCAAGACATTATGATCTGAATTGCAGAGATATGAGGAAGAGGTTTTTTTTCCCATCTATATGTTTGGGCCTTCCCAACCTAAGGCTGAACATAGCCTAGGCATTTATTCTACCAGTGCGTCAGCCAACATCTACTATCTGCAGCCAAGTATTCACAGAAAAACCTCTTGTACGCACTTTGAAAGTGAGGAATTCTTGGAAAGCTGTAAATAAAAAATCCTTATAGATTTTTGGGTGAGTCTGATGTGAATTTTAGAGGTGACACAACTGACATCCATCACCTCCAGATTGAACATGTGAAGAAAAAGTAAGTAAATATTTTTCCTCCACATTGATGTGGTTCAGTGTAGCATTTTTCTCTACCCTTTTTTTCAGCCATAATGTAGGACACCAACAAAACCACCTTCTACTCCAATACAGCTCAGCAAGAGTAAATCTTTTCTCTTGGGAAGGTTTGCAGCAAAGCAATAGAGAATTTCAGGGCAAGTCTAAGCTAAATTGACTCAAACTGCCTCAGAGACATTTACCTAAATCATCCTTCTTGTAGTGCAGGCACAACTATCCTTCATTTTCAAAAGCACTAAAAAGAAAACAGAACCTTTGAATTCATTTCTTCACAAATAAAAAGATGTTGGAAAGCAAACTCAAGTTAACCACTTGAAAAATACTTTCCTAGTGCTATAATTCAAATTAACAAGGAAAGAAAGGAAAAGGAAAGAAAAAGGAAAATAATTTTATATTCAATTGCATTAACCAATAATCTAATAACCAGCCAGTCAAATTTCTTTGTGAAAAAACCCCTGCTATATAATGGCAGCCCACATGCAGTAGCTTGATACTTTGTAGTAACTGGGTCTTTGCCCTCTCATCATAGAATAAAACGTACGCTATTTTAATGTAAAGGATAATGTCAGGTTTGATAACCTGAGGTAATTTGTAGCTGTGTTTTAACACTTCGACAATATCATTCAGGTTTCCTCTCTTGATGAAAAGTAAATTCTATTTGTCATACAAGGAAATACTCATTGTTTCAAGACTTTTGTGAGAAAAATGGTACAGATATTAAATGAGAGGCATGAAAGATTATTCATGTTCAACTTTAAAATCAGGCACATCCAAAATATTATCTTTCAATTTGCATTTCTTTTGATCCACTAGAAATGAGCTGAGGCAAGAGAGGAAATTAAGTCAAAGGCAATTCCCTTCCAATTAAACTCTAGTAGAGACAGGAGTATTAACCCTCTCCCTTGTTCTCCGTGGTGTTTGTCCTGCAGCTCCCGAGGAAAACACTGAGGGGTGGCAAATTGCACACACAGGCTTATAGGGAAGATGTGTCTCCCATGGCTGTGACTCCAAGCATGCCTGCTGGATGCAGGTCACCAGAGATGAATTCCTCTGCAGCAGCATGGGATACTCCTTGCCCTGGCATACAACCCACTTCTGCCTAAAATGCCCCCTATATACAGCAGTGGGACATGAAAAGTTATTCCAGAGCTCAGATATTGTGGGCTTCACCCTGAGCTTTTCTGAAGGGGGAATCAGGGAAGAGAAAAGGAATCTCTTCAGTTGTGTCCCTTTGGGTGGGAGCTTTTGGGGTAGCTGCCAGTGCCAGCAGGCTGTGAGGTGAGGGACTCTCAGCCTTCCCTTCATCCCCTCTCCAGCAACCAGCCTTGGTGCATCATTTTTTATCTAATTTAACTGATTTTGGAAGGTAGGACTAGAAGATGGGGAAAGTTTGTTAACAGAGACATCTGTGTAGTGTGTGAAAAAGTGTATGGCATAGTTATCTTATTCAAAAAACCCACATTTTGTCTTCAGCTGAAACACGAAGGAGTTAAGCTGTCTATGCAGCTGATGCACAGTAGGATCTAAAACTGTCGGCAGTAAAACCCACATCATTCATATCTGTATGTGCATTAGGATTTAAATATGGATGCCAAAAGTGAAAATGCAGCATACTGAAGGAGGAAAGAACACATTTCCTAATATAGATAAATTTTCCCATTTCTGGAAGAAATTGGAAGAATTAGCAGCACCTGCAAAGGCAGAAAACAAGAAAGTAAAAGAATCATGGATAATTAATATTTTGAAAGTGAAGACATCGTTCATAGAAAAACATGATGGGCCAGAAATTCAGCTGCTCTACATTTGCTGATTTACATCAGCTGAGGAATGTGTTCCAGTATGTTTTAACATTCTTCTTATGTTACCTGGGATATAAATGATTCGAAAAGCAGAGAGAATGTAACATGCATTATCTGTTATCTTTTGTTGATTAATTATTTCAGATGCTGCTACTATTATTTAATATAGACAGTCATTACACAGTAAATTAAAACACAACAAAACATTAAATGCAGCGAATCATTACTTAAGCATAATCTCTTAAAACCCCAAGTAAATGCTGCAAATAAATTTTAAAGGTCATTTAGGGGAACTGAAGCTGTAAGAATGAAATTACCAAATTATCCCAGGTTCCCGGTCACTTCTAGAATAGCTATTCTAGACAGGGCAGACGTAGAGGCAAAGTTTCGAATTTTGCTCTCACAGATCACCCTGAAACACTGCTGGGGTGAGAACATCCTATTAAGTTCTTACTCTTTAGGTGGAGCAGCACGCTTTTGGCCATGGTTTTCTAAGTGTGTGTGTTTGCTTGGTTGCACTGTGACTGTCTGAAAGGTTCCTCTTAACAGCATTTGATTTACTTGCCTGGTTTAAACTGAGTTGGAAGGGAAGGTAGAAATCTCACAGATGAAATGGAGCAAACTGCAAAAATTGGCAATAAGTAGAAGAGTTCAGCAATCCCCCATGCCACACATCCTGCCAAGCAACTGAGCAGCCACTGGGCAGCTCAGTGAAAGCCTCAAAATGTGCTATTTCCTTCCTGGGCAACCATTTGCAGAGAGATGGAATTAGAGACAGGAAGCTGAAGACAAGAGAAAAAGGAAGGTAAGGAGATGAAGAACAGCTGGAGCAAGTGCGGGGAGGAGAGCGAGAAAGTGGGGAGAATCTCCTTCAGCACTGAGAAGCCTTAAGAGACTTACAAATAAAGAAGTCAATGGATGGGTTTTGGGGAAAACATATGAAATGAACTGGAAACATTCTTCTCTATGCCATTTTCCTTAGCAGGACAACAGTTTTCCAGAGACAGCTACAGGATGGCCAAATTTGCTTAGGTTATCCAAACTTTAGTGGCATGGAAACTGCTTGAAAGTTAGCATCCAGCTTTTTGTCACTTTCCCATTGTGAAACAGCCACAACCCACACTACAGAAGATCTCTACAGCAAAGGAAATTGCTGAACATTAAGGAATGTAAAGTGCCTTCTAGATCAACATTACAAATAAGTGTGATATAATCCCTCTGTAAAGGAATTTTCTTAATCGTAAGGCCTCTGCCTATGTAATGTCCCCATACATGTGCTTCTCACCATGCTGGAAGAGGAAAAGGGCAATTAACATCCTCGGAATAAGTCTTTGTGAACACTCTAGTGTTGGGCTCAAAAAAACCCATTTTATGCACTTCATTGTGATGAGAGTCAATAAGACCAACAAGGATACGACTGGATGATAAAGAAAAAGCACAGGAGAAAACGAGATTGTGTTTTCACATGTAAGAGGCATGTGGCTCCCTGCACAAATCCAGCTTTCCAAGTGACAGTTTCCACATCTTTCAGATTCCTTTGAGTTGTGGTAAAAAAGGATCATGTTCTTTGATTTAAAGCTAAGATTACAACATGAGCCATTAGTGGACTGAAAACATTTGCTGATGCCTGGTTCACATATGAAATTCTGTAGTGGTACTTTATTCTAGCACAGTAACATCAGACTTTTTATTTCTCGGATAATATGGATGCATCCCAATGCAGTTCAGAGTGGGTCACCTCTTCCTGCTGGGACCTAACACTTGGCATCTTTGACAGCTGAAAATTACTTCAAATAGAAGAGCGAAAAAACTTTGAGAGTACCCAAAAAAAAGGGAATCACCTACAGGTGCTAAGCCTATTGCACAGCCAAGTGAGGCTCTTGTACAAAACAGATCTCAATGCAAGTGCATACACCAATGAGAATAAAAACAATGTACTAAAATAAGTATAACCAAACAATTACATTTTCCTGCTTTCTGAGCTGAACTATGAAGTTGTAGTTGAACCTAGGGAAGATGGAGATCTGGCCTTAGGAAGAAGTAGATCTCTACTTACCTCCAAGTGTAGCATCAAAGGGTTTTGTGGTAGACTAGGTAGTTGCCAGCTTTTCTCCTTCCCCATTAAGTGTGCTAGATAGTGACACAAACAGCATCTGATACCAGTGCAGATATTCAGTATGGTTTACAACAGATTTGAAAAACTCAGAAGATACCTGAGATCTAATTGCTGCACAAAAAAGCAATGCTTGCCTTAGCCAGCAGGAAAAGCTGAATGCTAAAATAATTAGGGATAATATAAAATAGTTTCTACCTGTGAACAGCAGGAAAACATGTACTTCAAGTAAAGCTGCGTGACTAATTGATTTTAGAGCTTTGTTGGCAGTCTGAAAACCAAACACACCCAACAGGTAGGTTTTTTAATTCGACAGAGCTAATGTATCCTGTGACAACAGTCTCCACTATGTGGCTTCCCCAAAGTCTAATACAGCATGAATTTGAAAGCACTTCCCTCAGCACGACATTTGTTTTCCATCTGGACATCTATTTTCATAAAATTTACAGGAGGACTCATGAGACTTTTGGGTTGCATCCAGGCACTGGTTCTAATTGTAATTAAGGGGGGACAGTCACAGGCATACATGCAAACAAATGTGTGCCGAGATGGGGTATCAAATGCCACTTTCTCTCAGACTGTATTTTTTATAGGAGAAGAAAAAACTAGACAGTTATTTTGTCAGACAGTCATAGATATTATGCTTGTGCACTCTGTATTGCTGAGCAGCATTTGGGCAAGAAAACTCTTCCCCACTCACCCATGTGAAGATGTATCTCTTGCAGTAGTGTTGAATTACCTCAAGAAAAGAACGATCCCAACTCTACCTTACTATATCCCCTTTGTATTTCCCAAACAGGATTGCTTTCTCCTCAGAAGAATAAATGAAGGAGTTAGATGAAGAAAAAATTTGGTATCTTTGTTTCTAAGCATTCAACAAACCATCAGTGAATAGCAAGTGAGTCTCTTTCCTTTCTCAGCACAGCAGCTGTGGGCACTGACATGCAACAAGCTGATTGTGTCAACATACTCTGGGAAAATCTCCCAAGTACTGTGCTGCTCTGGTGGTCTAGTGGTCAGAAAAAAAAATCCCAAAACAAAACAACAAACCAAGAAGAAATAAAGATAACCTTTTTCAAAAATAGAGACAATGAGGGGAAACAGGACTTCTTTATTCTCCCTGAAAAACACTTTGAAATAGCTCCTCTGTTCATTTATCATAGTACAGGTAGAGAACCTTCCTAAAGTATCTCACCTCTGGGGTTAATACAGCATTTGTCATAACAGCAATTTTCCATAGTGAGACAATGTCACAAGACCTGTTGAGACAGACATATATAAACACAAAATTACAAAACACACTGACTTGCTCATTACAGGTCAAACTATAGCACAGGCATGTGATCAGTGTTCAGCTGCCCTCCTCCGAAGTGTAAACTCGCACGACGAAGTACTCAAGAACCCCCTCCTGGGACAATTCCTGCTCAGAGCTGATGAGATGTCACCAATTCTGCAGCTACAGCAGGGATTTTTCTAAAGAGAATGCAGTTTTAGGGCAGCAATTCCTTTTTGCCTTGCTATACAAATTTCCAGTATCTAATGTAACCACAGTCTAATGTAAGGATGAATTACCTTCTCCCTTGGAACAAAAGAACTTAGTTAAAAAATCAATAGCCTGGATTGCTCTCCACACCTCTGCTTTTAAGAACAGTGTCACTTCCATCTCAATAACTATGCAAGATACATGCAAGTATGTTCTGCTTTGATCTCTCAAACCTGATGATCTTTGTAGAGAGACAGAAAGGGGTGTGCTTCACTTCTTAGAGACACAAGACATTACTCATTTCCAGATCTGAGAAAGAATTCAAGCAGCTAATTCACAGAATTGAACCATTACAGCTCTGATACTTTCAAGACCATGGAAGAGCATAACCTCCGACCATGCCCGAGGCCACAGCATAAAGGCACATGTAAGAGGTTGGGGTTTTAACAAGAGTAGCATAAAATTAACAGTTAGCTATTGGCCTTTATGTACACAGAATGTTTATTTCCCAAGTAGGTTCAAACCCATGAAAAAAAGAAAGAAGTCTCTGTCCTCGGGAGGGTAGAAAAGAAAGGCTGAACAGTGGAGGTAAAAAGGCTGGTGACGAGGGATCTTGGGATACTGCACAGCTGCTGCAACTTTCTTCTTTTCCGGTGTGAAATGTCATGACACACGTGGGAGACACATTCAGCCATAAATATTTATAAATCCCAGAAACTATCAACTTGCTTTTGAGAGCAGATTTTTATATACAGTGCAACTACAGCAGACTATAAGACAAGCTCGATATCAAACTAATGAGAAATGAGATGAAGTTAATACACTGTAAGCCTTGGCTAAATCTCTTTGTCCTATTTATTAATTGCCTTGTTGATCTGGAACCTTTAAATAAGAAATCTGGACTATTCACCATTATTACTTACTTAATCCTCCAAAGTCTGTGAATCATGAGACAGAAATATCTCTGCCCATTGTAGGAAAAAGGAATATAAATAGAGACTAAATACTCTGTCCAGAACAGGCACTTGTAGAACAAATATCCCCACTTCTCTGTTAGCAAATGTAAAAAAATTCTCTTTCTCAAAAAAATAAAAAGACAGCAAGTATAAATGTCAGCCTGCACCAAGTTGATCATCATCTAACTCGAGACAAAAACATATTATAATTTATGTAGGAATACCTTGGCTGATAGGAGCTGCTTGGCATCTCCCATAGCCAAGTCACAGCTTGGACAGTGAGATACATTTCTGAAGCTCAGCATTTCCTTATTCAATATCTGCCATCTTCATGTGTACAACCAAATTTATCCTTCTTACAAATCTGCCTAGTGAGACAACACTTCGATGCCTGTTTCAAAAGAGAAAAACATAAACCAAGGGTGATCAAGTGTCTTGCCAGTATGGCAGGAAAAAAACTTCACACAGGAAAGATGTTGAGGAAACTGCTCTCATTTCACTAGCTTACTAGGAGAAAAATTAGATACATATATATAGTAACTCGGTAGCTCTTTAGGTGAAATTTTTAGTTGACAGTTTTCCAGTATTGCACCTGGGCAGTAATGAAAAATAGTAAAAATTTGGGCTTGAATGAATGATTCCTGCAACTATAACAAACTGTAAATGAAAGTTTAGTTAATGCTATGTCCTGTCTAGCCCTGGCTCCATATACTTTTATATGGTGTGAGGCTTGGTCTGGAAAACTCCCATTTACACACACACTAATGCCTGAAACTGAGCCTGGAGGACTGACAACATTTCAGCTAGCAAGATTATAAACCCCATTATTAGAGATTTTGAAAGTAAAGCAGCCTTGGATTGACAAAAACATTTTGTTCTGCTTGAAAGGAAAGTCTATTCCAGTGATCATCAGAGCACTTTTTATTTTTGCTTGCAAAAATGTGTTGTTTCCTGGCAGGGAATATCCAATACTCCGTGACGATTACACCTTCTTGCTGTGGACTAAAAATAAGTTGCAGGAGAAACAGGCTACACCCATGTGAGAAAGAGAGGAGAGAACTGCTGTAAGCTTCTAAGAAACCTAGTGATCTATTCAGAAATTCTCCATCCATGGTCTTCTTCAGCTTGTCCAACCTCCTAGAGGTCTGAACAGTTCTCAGAAAACTAGCATGAAGTAAACTGGAGAAGTCCCTTATGAGAAAAGGATTTGGGTGGCGGGGATCAGAGGAGACGTAAAGACCTCCAGGGAAAAAAACAGAGGTCAAATGACCAAGTGATTCTCAAGATGGAGTGCTTTATTTCACTGAAAGGAAACAGCCCAGCTTGCCTGGGTCCAAGCTTAGGCTCTTTTCAGCCCTGTTTTTCTAGCAAAGTGAGAAATCCAGTATATTGCTGTGTGTTACACTGAATAACATTGCTCTTCTGGATGTGCCAGTGGAATAGCTCCCAAGTAGCTCAATTAATACATAGCACTACTTCAGTTCAGGCACTGCCCCTCTGTAGAAATCAAACCCCAACCACATGCTTGATGAGTGCTCAGGAAGTTTGGCCTGATGCTAGACTAATCTGAAGTGTGCTAACACACTGGTAAATTCTTTACTCTAGCATCAGCTGGGAAGCCTCTTGAAAGCAGGTGCTCCTTAGCTGTGTCTTTTGCTAGAGCTCCTATTGTCTCTATGTTTTTGTATGGGGTGTTCTCCTGTTTTTTGAGCTGAACTGGCTCAGTGTGCCACCAGAGAAAGGCTGATTCTCTTTCCAGCCTAATTAAAATAGTGCAAATGCTGAAGTATACATTTTGTATGCTGAGATACCAAGAAGAGACAGTGGTCTGAAGACAGAATAAGACACTTACCAAACCTGCCTTCCTAAGATGGGTCATCTTGGAGTTAGGATCAAAGCCCATGGGTTCATTTTTTTCTTTCCTTAGTGCATCAGGGCAGTTCCTTTTTTGTGTAGTCTCTGATCTTGCTCTTCATGGACACATAGGTGTTTCCCACATCTCTGAAAGGAAGGGCTGCAACAGAAGAAAGATTGCAATCATTAAAATCCCACCTGCAAAGAGTGCAACACCCAGTACCCTCCTGTGCAAGATCAGCAGGTAGAAATGAGCCTGTCTGTCATTAAGTAACCAAATGTTTGAGCCCTATTCCATTCAGACTGCTGATAAAAGCAAGCCCAGGTGGGATTAGGCTGCCAAAGAAAAAGGCCAGTCTTTTAACTCAGATATTTAAACCAGATTTAAAATAAACACATTTCATGGCTGAATTCTTTTAGAAGACAGACAAGAAGAGGACAGTGAATAACTGCCTTCTCTCTTTACTTGGCATTAAACTACCTGACTCTGGGAACAGTCTGAGGACTAAGTAGATTTGCAACCTGGAGTAGAATGGGTTCAGAAGCACCAGGATGGTCTGGGACTGAATTCCTTTTACGATTCCAGTCTCCTTGGTCAGAGAGAAAAGGAAAGGGCATTCTGTGTCCTGCAGTTCAGCTAAAGTGACTTTTCTGTGCTTCAGTCTGCAGTCAGGGATCAAGGAGTCGGACGGGATCTCCTAAGGAGCTGCATATTAAGGATATATTAAGGATCAGGTGCCAGAGACTCTCAAAACCTCCACATTGAGACTGTCAGCTTCTCTGAAGCTGGAAGTGCTGATTCTCGTGTGACATAAAGCTAAGCAACACTGAAGCAATTAAATGCCATGGGGAGAAGCCTTTCAAAGACCCTTACCCTCTCAGTCATCCCACCACTTCCCCCATCTTTCGCTGCCCCTCAGAACTGGGACTGTCTTTGTGCTCTACCCCAGACCTTTCTGTTGCAGGCAAAACCTGTTGCACAGACAGGTGACAAACAAAAGTATTCATTCCACTGGTATACAGGCAGATCAGGAGTGTCCTCTCTCATAAAAAGTATAATGACCTTAAAGCAAATGAGGTGTTTCTTACTACCTGCCTTAAACACCACTAGAGTGTGGAGTGAAACCATCTTCAAGTCCAGACCTGATACTATTGAGCACTACCCAAACAACCAGAAGTACTCAGACTAGTTAACAAAAAGCACTATCAGTCACTTTTCTCCTCTGAGCCAAGGGGGAAAAAGCGATGCCACATAGTTGCCGATGATATATTTTGAGGAGAGCATCATCTCAATAAAACACAACCATTTCCCAATTAAGAAACATGGTCTCCAGCAAGGCTTAGCACAGATCTCATGAAGCTGCACTCTGTATTGGTGTGAGACGAGCACTGGTCAAGTCTCATAACAAGCCAATTGCTACACCCAGCAGTGTCTCAGTGCCCAAATCAAAATTTGAGCATTAAACTAATTAGCAGTATGCTAGTGCTTTTATACATCCCCTGCAAACGACAGATAAAAGATAAATAAGTTGTTAGCCTCTCCTAAAGGCTTCCAGACTATTTATTTATAGACTCATTTATAGGTGCCCTTCACAGAAGCATCTGACCTTTTCATAATGATTACTGAACCTCTCCCATAAAGTCTGTGCATAATGAGACAGCATTATAGTGCCTATTTTAAAGAGATTAGAACATAGACTGAAAGCAAGTAAATGAAATGATCTGGTTGTGGATGCAAGCTGTTCCACAGACATGCCAAACAAGATGCTAGTGCTCTCTCACATCTCCTTTAAAAGCCACTCAGACTGCTCTGGTGCTGCTGGAAGAACTTTGCAAGACTATAACAGATCAGCACTGGACCCAGCAATGGCACTAATATGGTGCTCATAGACAAGCCATCCCATCAAACTGTATCAAAACTGATCAAAAGTATCTTCTGCTTACTATTCCTCTTTGTAGAATAGACCTATGAGTGGCAAAACCACACTTTTGAGGCTGAATTTCCTTGCAGTCTCCTAAGTTGCTCTTGATGCGCCTCTCAGGTTTCTTCTGTCTGGAAATTAAAGCATAGTGGAGAGCAGAGCAAAGCTTCATTTCAGCCCTTTGAACAAACCTGTCACTCATAATATTTAGCTTTTATTTGTTATCACTGAAACAGAGATTATTGTACTGACATTTGTCCATAAGTACCAACTTCAAATTTGATTCCTTCCTGCACTGCCATCCTGGAAAGTTTCCAGTTTGTTTTTCTCAGGTTGTAGATGCCATCTTGTCACCAAAACAAATGCAAAAAAAGGTACTTCTAGAACTGCATCCGGGCGACAGATTTAACCTCTCTGTTTCTAGAGGATAACTGTTTTTAAGCCTGCATCCCAGGTAACTGAGAATCACCTCATGAAACCAAAGATGTGGGAAAACTCACTGACTTTTTTTATTAGAAATGGAGAGCTGCAAATTAAGCACTGTCATGTCCTAACTTTGTGCTTTTTGCCACAGAAGCAGTTGACATCTCAGCTAAAAAATTCTGCTGGAAATATAAAAAATGTAAGGGACCACCCTAAAAACTCCTTCCAGCTTGATGATTATGCCAGAGAACTCTCTGTCCAAATTAAGATTTAAAAAACAAACAAACAAGCCTTAAAGTTTCTCCACTGGTGAGGAACAGAAGCATAGACATAATATGTCTCTCACCTGAAGGCAATTTGTTAGCAAGTCCATGGAAATATCCTAAATCCTACTCTTATCCAATGTTGAAGGGATGCACTACTGAGGGGCATATATTTCTTTTAAGCTGTGCTATCAACAACTTCTTTTCCTATACAAAGGATCATATAATAGTGGAGATGGCTTAATCTGGCCCATTACTTTTCATACCCAAACATCTTCCAGAAGAGCATGAAATATCTTCTCACTTCATGTCCTAGAGCATCATGTTTGAGGCATCCAGGGATTCAGCAGCAGTGATGTTACAGAAACTTACCCAGACAGCAGAGAATAATCCCAGCAAAACACATCAAACAGCTTGAGGGAAAATGATTTATGAAGAATTTCTTGACCTTGTGGGAAGTTTTTACTCTTTCCCTATACACTGTATATAGGTTATTAATAGTTAATTATCTTCCAAAGGAAAGAAACATGAGTAAGTGTACAGTGACCAGGTGATCACAAGCCCCTTTGAATGGATGCCTTCTCAGAAATGCCATGCTTTTCCTAAAAGTGCCAGGCCCTCTCATGTGCTCCATACAGCCAATATGGCAAACTCATGACCATGCTGTCTGAAACCAGAGGCAGAGAGAGGAAAAGAGGAGTGAGTACTGCAAGTGCCCAGTTTTTTAGGTATATTTGAAGAGTTGAGAGGTTGTTTTCCACTCAATGCTTTTAATCACTGTAAACTGAATTTCAATTTCAAGGTAAATGCTACATTTAAAACTCAAAATTTCAGTGAGTTAGGTCAAATAACATTCCTTCAATACCTTGAGGTTGTCTTTTCTTTCAATAAGAACCACCAGAGGTTTTAATAACCTCTTTTCCCTTTTTTTTTTGTTATGTAAACACCCNCCCCATAACCCCCCAAACCCCCCCGCCTATGTTATTCATACAGTTTTATTCTACATTAAGGTTTTTGTACAAATGAACTATTTGGGAGCTGGGATTTACGTAACAAATGGTTAATGATTTGATTTTATACTGTAGGTTTCTAATTGAAACGACTCCTAAGGGCATCACCATACAAGTAATTCCAGACATCAGTACCACATTAACTAAACCAAATTTTCAAGTAGCAGCTCAAAGCTGCATACAGGACACAGCCCTCATCTTACATTTTGGCTTGGCATCAGTGAGAGAAACAGGACCATCATGTTGTGTAACATTATATGGTCCTCATCTAAAACAGAGTAGTTCAGAGGTTACCATTCTATAAAGTATTTGTTTTTATTGCCTTCTTCTTTTGACACTTCAGAGAAAGATAAGGGTAAGAGAGGGACACATATAAAGCAATTTTACCGTCTGAGCACTCACTGGGTTACACAAAGATTTGGTGCTTGCTTTCAGCTATTTTACTATTATTTTTTAAATAAGGCAAACCTTGCAGGAGATATGAAAACTGTTATGATTATTTGTTCAATTGACATGATGCCTCTTAGGCTAGTTTCTGCTGTTAAACTATCATTTTAGCAAATAAAGGTTAGACTATTTCTAGACAACAGTGGGTGTATTAAGCTATCTCGTAATGCCCGCAGAAATGGAGAAACTAATGAAGGAAAAAAATATCTCTGTTGTCTAGACCTGGCCACAAGTGTACCCTTGCCAGGATTCTTAATGAATATTTTGCTGCTTTGTGCTTTTTACTAGATACCTGCCCTCCAACAACTGCAGATTCTGGAAAGACTACAATCACAAGAGATTGTGCTTGAACAAACAGTATTTCAACTAAAAGGCAGAGACCCTGCAGAAAGACCTAGATAAATTAGAGGGCTGGGCAATCAATAACAAGGGCAAGTACTAGATTCTGCACCTGCATGGGGCAACTCTGGATGTACGGACAGACTGGGGAATGAAACACTGGAGATCAGCACCATGGAAAGAGATCTGGGGGTCCTGGTCGATGGCAAGTTAAATGTGAGTCAGCAGTGCCCTGGTAGCCAGGAGTGCCAACCGTGTCCTGGGGAGCATGAGGCAAAGCATTGCCAGCCAGTCGAGGGAAGGGATTCTCCTGCTCTGCTCTGACCTGGGGCAGCCTCTCCTTGAATATTGTGGCAGTTTTGGGCACCACAATATAGGAAAGATATAAAACTATTAGAGAGTGTCCAAAGGAGGGAAATGAAGATGAAGGGCCTTGAGAGGAAGCTGTATGAGGAGCAGCTGAGTCACTTGGTCTGTTCAGCTTGGAGGAGAGGAGACTGAGGGGAGATCTCCTTGCAGTCTACAACTTCCTTGTGGGGGGAAGCATAGAGGCAGGTACTGATCCCTTTGGTGACCAGTGACAGGACCCAAGTGAATAGCATGAAGTTGTGTCAGAGGAGGATTAGGTTGGATGTTAGGAAAAGGTTCTTCACTCAGAGGGTGGTCAGGCACTGGAACAGGCTCCCCAGGGATGTGGTCACAGCATCAAGTCTGATAGAGTTCTAGAAATGTTTGGACATTGCTCTCAGGCACACAGTATGATTCTTGGGGCTTTCCTGTGCAGGGACAGGAGTTGCACTTTGATGGTCCTTCCAAACTGAATATCTTATGATTCTGTGATTAAAAGCTGAAAAAATACTTTTGGTGAGTCTTCAAGGGTATTTATTCTGCAAAGAAAGACTTTTTGTTCTTCTAAATCCTACCGTTTTACCTTAAAAAGGTAGTGTTATGCTCCAACTAAGAAAAGGGTTTGCCTGGGGCAAGTGGTGGGGAAAAGGGGTGAAGCAAAGCAAACTCAGCATTTTTGACTTACTTGATTTCCAGTAAAAGCCATTAAACAGCAATAGCTGGTCTTCTGATCCAAGTAAGTTCCAGCTAAGTCTTTATTGAGTAGAGCTGACCTGAGCTGCTGTCACACAGCAGCACTGCAAGCAGCCCATCTGCAGGCAGACATATATATGATCTGAATTTGCTATACATTGCTAAATTCTATGACCATAACCTTACCTCCATCTTGGCCAGCAACGCACAGAGGTACCAAGTCACCTATACCTTCCCTTTGAGATATGTGCTCCTGCTCTTTTCCTCCAAGGTGCTAGGTGTAAGAGCTGGGGACATCCAGGATCACTGTGGAAAATATGGACTAGTGCTGCACAAAAAGCATAGGCTGAAGATCTGGTGATGGCACAGTGTAAGATACACACTTCTTGGGTTCAATGCACAGGCCTTAAAGGGGGTGAGGAGAACTTCAGTTTGGGTCCCAAAGCCCAGCATCAGACTCACCTCTTCAACCCAGGCCTGTAGTACTAGTTACCACTTGTGAAAGGTTGGGTAAAAAGTCCCAGACTCTACTGAAGTACTGCTGAGTCTATTCTTAAGTTTTAAGCAGCATTTAAGTGGTCAAAAAAGGTTTGTTCTAGACCCTATATTTCACCCGCAGCGGAGGAGTACAGGATTTCTTGCTTATATGAGCATTTTAGTGTGATTGACTTTGGGTAGCAGGGAGCTGAAGTCATGCCAGTCCTGTTTCATTCTGACATTTATTTGTACAATGAAATCCAAGGATCTTTTCTTTTCTCTGTTTTTTTCCCTGTGTGCTTCACTCAGTACTCTCTCTGTGACATTGAAATCCATCATGCTGCTGGCCCTGGTGTAACCATTAGATTGTACGTGACAACAATGTTAGAATTCTGTGATGGAGGAAAGACAGCAGTAAGAAAAAAAATATATGTGGCCTGAGGAAGTAAATTTTAATTTCTTCCCAAGCTTTCTCTGATTTAGGGTAAGATTCTCTTGCCCTTAATCATGCTGTGATACACTAACCTCCGTCCCAAGGAGGAGGCAATGAATAAATGCCATGCAGCCAGAGGCACTTTTCCTCCCATTCATTCATTCAAGCACTGCACAAGATGCCCAAAGCAGCCTTTCATAGCATTAACCTGCCCAACAGAGAGAAATGTCCACAAAAAGAGCCATTTCCTCAATTAAAGAAAATTAGAGGGACAATTAGAGAGAAGTGGCTCTTTCCCACTCCTGATTACTGACAGACACACAAAGCCACACAGCTCCAGGGTCTGGAACAGAAGCCAAGTAGTTGTCTAACATTTCCCATACAAGCTCCTGCATTTCTTTTTACTGTGTGTCCCTCCCTGCCCTCAGGTCCAGAGATGGGTTGAGGTGGAGTATTTGTGGCTGATGCCTCTAATTTCAGAGCCCTCCTGCAACTGCTGATGGGTAACCAGTGGAACGAGCCTTTTCTCCTTAGTGAAGAAGAAAGGTCACCTGAAGGACAATGCAAAAGAGTCCCCCCATTGCTACCTGTGTGCCATTGGAGACAGAACAAATATTGGTCCCACTGCACAAGTCCTGTTAGTCTTCAGCAGTTGTTTGGCTTGCTTACAAAGTGCCATACAGGAAGGCAATCCATATAGCCAGGGTTTGAGCATACGGTGGGAATCCTGCATTGCCAAGACTATGTGCTTTCAAATGTAAAGCAACATGGAGGCAGGAGGACTAGTATTGACATTTAGGGGCAGATATGCAATGATGGCTCACTTAAGCTGTGTGAGGTTAGTGGCTCTACTGTTAATTTATCTGAGGCCTTTCACATGCAGTTCTAGGTGATCTGTGTTCAATTTGGCTTGAACTTCATTCATAGTCAATGGTCCAAAATAATAGCAAACTAAAATAGCTGAGAGCAAATGTTCATTCTCATTGCCTCTCTTGGATGTGAGCACCATTAGCATTCCTGGGTTCAGCACTGCAAATACACATGCCTGTGTCAAACAACACTGGATAGTTATAGTGCTGCTCTGATAGAGTTCAGCTCTTTTGTTTCTAGTTAATGACAACTGGCCCTAATGACACGCAATCCTCCATCAGCCTTAGAGCTGCAAAAAAGTCAGGTCATGATCAGGGAAAGATGTAACATTGTTTTAGCTAGAATACAGATATTCAAGCTTGGTCTTTAGTCGCCATCAAATGAAAGGTCTCTTCAGTACCTAGGGATGCCTGCTGCCCACCTGAGTCATGGTGTTTGAATTCAGGCAGTATCAGCAGAGACAAAGATGACAGGGCAGGGGGGAGTGGGGGAGGGAAGAAGAAAAGGAACAATCTCAGGCAAGAGCTAAATGGAGCGAGAAGGCTCAAAACAGATAAATTAGATTTATCTAGAATAACAAAGTAATGGGGAGGATGACAGAGGAGAAAAAATACAAAGTGAGCGTCAAAGCAGTTCACAGAAAAAAACAGAAAACAAAGATGGTTGGGAGGCACTGAAAAACCTGAGACAGACAAGGAAAGAAATAAAAGAGACAAAAGAGAAAATTTAGAAAAAATATGTATACCATGGAACCATACCTCTGACTACTGCCTTCTGCCTTCCTATCCAAAACCTATCTGAAGTTTTGCTTGCAGCTCTGCTACCACAGCCTTGCATTTAGGATATTATTTTAAATTAAGCACAAAAAGTCACAGAAATGACAGGGCACATTAAAAGTATTATGCATTAAAATATCCCATTAAGGGCAAAACACACGTCTTTGTTCTTGTCTGTTACCACTGAGAACAAGCTGCAGCATGCAGAGTTTCCTGAGCATATGGCATTTTGCAGGACCAGGTATCTGGATCTCTTTGCGACTTGCTGTGTTGAGCAGTGCTCTCTCCAGATAGAAAGCCTGGTGATGCCACCCTCCTTTTCAGGCAACTACTGCTCTTGTCTAACAAGGCTGAGTTGCAAACACCAACCATCACCTTCCTGAGTAGATGTTATTAATCTCGTCCCATTCGCAAAGTTCCCCCTAAAAAAAGATGGAGATGTGTTGGAGAGTGACCAAAAGGCAGTTTTTGAGCCCTACTTTATTACAGATCTCTGCTGACAGAGAAAACTCAGGATGCAGCTCTTTCTTCAGCTGTGGTGTTTATAGAATTGCTCTTTCTTGTGCAATTTCTGCTTGTCTTTCACTGAGCTTAAACACCATCTTTTCTCACTGACAGACTCTCTCCTATACTTGGATAGACAAAACTTGTAAGAATTGACATACTTGTCAGATTTGTTCAGATTAAGAATTACTGGGAAGAAAAAAAAACAAAAGAGAATTACTGCATATACAGTATTTCCTTTGGAATCCAGCTAAAAGCAGTATAGGTAGGCTTAGAACACAGTTACACCCATTAATCTTTCATTGACCTTCCTGATGCTATCAAAACTGGGAGCAGTGAACCATGTATTTTCCATTTGATTTGTTGTGTTCATGTTCAATAGGTTAAAATCTAGGACATGTCTTGAAAGACAACTGTTTGACTGGGGCAAACAAAACTGTCTGCTCGATGATGCTATTCTACACTACCTGTAAGTTTTTGTAAAGCACTTGCCATCTCCCAATGGCAGAGGAGCTGCCAGCTTCAGAGAGTCACTGATTACTGACACAAATATGACTCACAGAATAGGAATTATCACTGTTGAAAACCAACTTCCTGGCTCCATTGACATCTCATGTCATTAATAGGGCTAATGAGGGTTTGCCTAAGTCAGGTTCATAAAGTCAAGGAAGAGTTTAAGGCACTTTCAAACACTAAGTGCTTCTCAAACCTCACCAAATGTCTGCATATATGATAATTCTGACCTCTGTAATAACAGACTACTAATATCAGAATTCAGAAACAGACAAAATGGCTGAAGCTGCACAAGTCAAATACACCATGACAGAATCCCCTTCCACATACAGGAGCCTGTGCTACATCTGCTGATCGGCTCCAGCATGCTGCTGCCTGTGCCAGCAAAACATTTCCCAAATTCTGCCATTAGCACAACCCAGGAACTATGTCCAACAGGCAGTTTCCATGTGGGCCTGCAGCTCAGCTGAAGGAATTTAACAGTATGGACAAGGTCAAGTACTGCCAGCTGGCCTGAGAACCAAAACCTGCTCTCTGCTACTGTTTAATCTACTAGTGCAGATGCTGCCCACAGCTGATGTGAGCTCTGACAACGCTCACTTCCTCACATGCCATCCACTGTTTACTTTCTCCAACTCAAAACCTTGAAAAGTGTCCCAGTCCTTAAGGATCACCATCCTATACTGTCCTACCTTCATAACATGTACATAAAGCCACTCTAAAACACAACTCTAACTGAAAAATTAATCTCTATAGATGATACTTACCAATCCTTTCCGATTTCCTCCATTTCCAAACAAGGTGGCAAACATTCTACAGAGATGCTGCTGTTTTGTCTGCTATCATGTTCTAGATGCCTCTATATTGCTGTATTTTAATCTGATTTGCACATGCAGGGGAAGGTTTACTGGTTTGTGGTTCAAAGGAGTAACTGCACAACCTGATATAGCTAGACACCACTGGCTGCTGCTTACAGATGACTCTAAGCAGACGGTAATCTTAACAAACAGTAAGTCAAATACATTGGTATATTTAACCTCCATTCCCATGCTAAGCAAAATTCAGGTTCATGATCACATACGGCACCTGAATGTGCACAAGTCTATGGGACCTGATGAGGTACATCTCAGAGTCCTGAGGGAATTGGTTGATGTAGTTGCCAAGCCACTCTCCATGCTATTTGAGAAGTCATGACAGTCAGATGAAGTTCCAAGTGACTGGAAGAAGGGAAACATTGTACCCATCTTTAAAAAGGGTAGAAAGGAGGGTCCTGCAAACAACTGACCTGTCAGCCTCACCTCTGTGCCTGAGAAGATCATGGAACACATGCTCCTAGAAGCTCTGCTAAGGCACATGGAGAACAGGGAGGTAATTAAGGACAGCCAGCACAGCTTCATCAAGGGCAAGTCCTGCCTGACAAACCTAGTGGTCTTCTCTGATGGAGTGACTCCATCAGTGGACAAGGGAAGAGCTATTTGCTCCACTGGTAAATAGCATAGTATTATCATAGAATCATGAAATAATTTGCATTGGAAGGGACCTTTAAAAGTCATCTCAACCAACCACCATGCAATGATCAGGAACATCTTCAACTAGACCAGGTTGCTCAGAGCCCCATCCAACGTGACCTTGACAGTTTCCAGGGATGGGAAATCTACCACATCTCTGGGCAATCCAGTGGTTCATCACCCCCGTCATAAAAAAATATCTTCCTTATATCTACTCTAAATCTACCCTCTTTTAGTTTATAACAATTACCCTTCATCTTATTACTACATGCCCTTCTAAAAAGTTTCTCCCCATCTTTCTTATAAGCCTCCTTTATGTACTGAAAGGCTGCTATAACATCTCCCCCAGTGCCTTCTTTCCTTCAGGACTGAACAGTCCTGTCTTTCTCAGCCTGTCGTCACAGGAGAGGTGGTCCAGCCCTCTGATCCTCTTCGTGTCCTTCCTCTGAACCTGCTTCAACAGGGCAATGTCCTTCCTGTACTGAGGACTTCAGAGCTGGATGTAATCCTCTAGTCAAGGTTTCACAAAGAAGGGCAGAATCCCCTCCATTGATCTGCTGGCCACGCTGCTTTTGATGTAGCCCAGGATACAACTGGTTTTCTGGGCTGCAAGTGCACATTGCTGGCTCATGTCCACCCTCTCATCCACCAGCATGCCCAAGTTCTTTTTGGTAGGGTTGCTCTTGATTCATTCATCCCCCAGCCTGTATCAGTACCATGGGTATTCTTTAGGAATAGGAATTAAGTAGAATGACATACATGTTCAGGATCTTCCTACAAACCTCTCAAGTTATTTATAAAATAATATTTAACTTAAAAAAAAAGAAAAAAGTCTCTTTCAGAAGAAATTCTATGATGTACTCCTAAGTGAAGGCCTGATTACATAGTTCACTCGAATGTATTACTTAATAGTTATTGCATTGCACAGGTGACACATACTATTATTTTAAGATGTTTTCTCTTGTTTTTTATAATCTCTTCTGAAAGCAAGTTGTTATTCAATGAGAAGTAATGTCATTGAAAATTTGCAGCCCTGCACAGTTCCCTCCTGTTAGCTGGATTCTCTGATATCTGGTAAATGTAAGTTTTCTTGCTGCCATGATGCTAATGTCCAATGTTGCTTCACTGCAATCAGGGGTGTCATTTTGCTGGGAGCAACACTGGTTCTCACTCTCTTGACATCTGACTCCCTTCCTTAGAGGACCTTAATTAGTTCTGTGCACTCTTGTGTTAAAAGAATTCTAAAATTATATATCAAAGGAGGAAGACTGCAAAAAAAGATAGTTGAGGGTGCCTCAGCTCATTTCTCCAAGAAATGTTCACAAGGCAAAGAGGACTAGTGCTCTTTACTCTCACAACAACTTATACATTGCATAGGGTCCTTAGTATGACTGCAGGAGCCCTGCACAGATCTTGACTCTCTTGAGGCCATTCTTCATGTCCAAAAAACCACATCCCACACTTAGAGTGGTTTTCAAAATCACTGATCTTTAAGTACATCTACAGCATGAACTGGTCAGATTTTGAAACACCAGTCATAACCACACCGTCTTCCAGCTGAAGAATCCATGTAACGCAAAAAACATGAGAAAAAGCAGATGTTAGGAGAGGTAGAGGAGGACTTTGCAGTGTCTTTATCTCCAGCTGAGGTCAAGTGACAAAGTGTTGACGTATTGAACATTTTTAGAGGTGGGAGATCATTTCCCAGCTAGCTTCATTGTTTTTCAAAATTAGTCTTGTTTATCCTGGTGCTAACACGAGGTGTGAAAATGAGGTATGTACTTAGATAGCATACATTCTCATAACAATCTCAGTGATCAGGCTTGTCAGCCTGTACTCCATGCTAACCCAGAAAACTTTGCAAGCTGAAAAAATGTTTTACTGACTTCTAATAGTAAATCTTGTCCATAGTATTATAACACCAGTTCAGCTAACAGAGAAGTACATTTTCTTGATTCTGAAAGACTGAAGCATTCCTGGATTTTGTCTTCCAAAGGGAAAAATAGACAGATAGACTGTTTTTCAGGCTGCCACATAAACTGCCCTTCCAAAAATCTTCTGCAAGAGCAAATGTATAGAAACTGTACAGAAGAAAATTGCTTCTGTTGGCTCTACAGTCTGAGCCATGGCGCTATTTCAAGGCTGATAGACCACAGGAGAGCTAGATGCTCCTGGATCATTTTGGCATTAAAGATGTGGCTAAGATAAACTGCCAAGCTCTACAGAAGAATGTTTTCACAGCTCACCCAGTCTAGCAGCTGGGCCTCACTAAAACACCAAAGCATAAAAAATTGGCTGAAGCCACCTGCAAAATCCAAAATTCAAACAGTGTAACTAGCCTAGGCAATTATGGAGAAGCTTATCACCAGGGAAAGGATGTGTGCTGTATCCTTGCAGCAAAAGAAAACCAGCATTGTGAGCAGAGTATCTCTAACACTATTAATTTATGGAGGAAGGAAGTCTAAGTAGTCACCTTCACAAAGAAAGGCAGGTCTGAAGCAGCAAGTTTCACATTTTTTCAGATTCAGTACATAGCAGTTGCCTTTGGTCTTAATGAGGTGAGGAAGATGAGATTTCTCCAGTGCTGTCACAAGGGCAGGGATTACTGAGGATTCCTGTGGCCAAGCACGATTTCTCTATTTGAATATTTTTAAAGAATTTTGTCCCCTCACTATCCCTTCTGTAAAAATACATATATCATTGCTGCTAAATTCATTTATATTCAAGATCCTAAGAAGTTCAGAAGAGTCAATGTTAACATTTCGCAGAACTGAAACCCAACGTAAACAAGTAGACTCAAATTTCCTTTTTTCTGGGTGTGGGGGAAAACAGAACATTTTTAAACCTGATCAGAAATTCAAATGCACATATAAGCTATAAAGCACTTGACTAATACAGCATGTAGGAGGTATGCAGAAGAGACAGACAGAGAAGTGGGTAAGGTGGGATTCTCATGCTGTTCAGAGATCAAACAAAAAACAGGTCCAGAGAAGACAAATCCTGAAGGTCAACTGAAGCACTAAAATCTGTTTTGTTTATTGCTTGGAACACTTTCACTGACCAGAGAAACACCTGGTTTAATGGTCTCTGTTCCTTTGTGTCACATCCAGACCAGAAATGCCATGCTGGCAAACTCAAACTTTAGGGCACTGAAGCTTTCTTCATTTTCTAAAGCTGAGGAAAGAGAAACATGCTATGACAAGTCAAAGCAGTAGCCTAAGTAATACTAAAATAGCAGGCATCTTTGAGGCTTTTTAATTTCACTGGTGTCTTTTGTATCACAAGAAAAGTATAAGCAACCTCATTCTCATCCCTTAGCACATATGTAACCTGTTTGCTTCCTCCCTCTTTTCCTAATAATTTTGAATATTTTTTTCTATATATTTTTTATTTTTCTTCCATTTGGGGAAGGCTGCAATAAGCCCACTGAAGGAAAGACAAGCAACCTGTGCCTCACTGCAGACAGCAGATGGTTAGAAACAACAGCTAGACTACAACAAAAGGCCATGAGATTGCCACTCCTCTGCGCAGGAGGGCAGCTATAGCAGATGAGCACTTTGCAGTCACAGTGGTGACTGTACCTTTCAGCAAAGCAGAAGTTCATGTGCTTACTTAGATCCATTTGCAATTTCTAACTGACTACTTCCAATGAGAAGCTGATTCAACTATATTTGGCAGTGGCACAGCACTCCAAAAAGGTCTGAGTAGAAAGGAAAGTCTTTGCAGAAATGAGATGCTGCCTAATCAGATGCCTTTTCGTGTGCACTTTACTCCATTTTATAAAGCAACACTAATGTTGAAGCCCAGATGTTGGACCTCAAGACATCCAATTCCTCCTCTGGGAAGGCTTGTGACTGAGGTTATGGTGTTTGATTAAGGCACTTCAGCAAGGTATCTGAGACTAAACT
>WEIV01006049.1:105897-122304 GCA_013390005.1 Calyptomena viridis | reverse complement strand
TGGGGGGCAGGACATGTGGATGTGAATGTAAACTGAGGCTGAGAATGGGTTTGCATGTCTGTCTCTCACCCAACAGCTGAGTGGTTCAGCCTATAAATTACTGCACTGAAAGAGAGACATGAACTTCTCAGGCTTCTTTTAAAAGAAAACAGTGGACTTGGATCTGTTCTTTGATGGAATGGCAGTAGGTAAGGGCATGTGGTGACCATATTTTTCAAAGCCCCTCACTGGTGAAAGCAGTATCTCCCTTATGGTGGCTCTTTGGAGAGCAGCAGGGACACTGTGCTGCCTCCCTAATACACTTGACCAGGATATCATTCATAGGCAACTGTAACACAACTCCTCCAGCAGTTTCCTGAGTAGTTCCATGGAACAAACATGGGCCAGCTTTTGGCCATTTGTAATGGAAGCAGAGGTCTCTGGGTCTCTGGCTTACAGCTACCTACAGTTTCACGGCTTTCAAAAAGTGTTCTTCACAAGTGAAGGATGAGACTGGTCAAAAGGTGAACACCTCAGACAGCTGTCAGACTGCACTATCTTCTCATCCAAGCTGAAGCAAATCCAGACCAAGATGCTTTGTATTGGTATCTGCTTCTCTAATGTCATTTGATACATTGGGTCAGCCAAGGAGGCTGCAATTCTGTGAAAAGTTGTATGGGCATTGCTTTGCTGCCTCAGATTATAATTCACACTACAGATTTTTGTCACGTGTTTGATGATTATATTGTGATCATCTGCAGGAAGGGAGTTGAGAAGAAAGGTAAGGAACAGCACATAAAATCAGTCTAGCTAGATAAGATTTTCCATGCACTTCTTTTTTGTAATACAAAATGTCTGCCATGCCTGTGTGTGCATTTGAATTCTTGAATTTGAATTCTCTCTGTGCCTGGATGTGATTTACCCAGTGCAAAAAGCAGTGGACATAGACAATGTCTAAGACTAGGCTGATAGGATAACAACATATAGTTTTGTAAGGAAACTATCCTGCTTACTTTTTATCCAAACTGTCTACTGCCTGCTTGGAAGAGCTCTGGAGAAAGGTAAATGGCATTGTCCATGGAGGGGACACAGAGCAGGAGTTCTTGCCCAGCCAACAGCACAGCATCCAGCAGCTGCCAAAATAAAGGAAAATCACAGCTCACAACTGTAAAATCAGACACTATTAAAAAGGAATATGGAAAGAGGGGAGAAGTTTTAAAGAGCTAATCCTAAACTTATGGGTAGGGAAGGCAACAAATCATCTTTCTTACCAGTGGTAATAGCAGCAATAGAGTAGAAGCATGAAACTCTGTTGGCAAGACTTAGAGCAGACCTTTCCATACCACTGAAGTTTTTCTCACTTTTTCTGGTCATATATCATTGTTATATTAAACTTCTCTCCCAAAAAATGCAAAAGTTAAACTACCTTTAAAAGAAGATGATTCCTCCAGGATCCCTTCCATTCACGTTTGTGCCCAGGGTATGACTCAGATATTCACAATAGAAGCAGAATACTGCTCCATATCCAGAGGACCCATTAAACCAAGCTTTCTTCCAGATCTCCATCAGAACTCAGTCCTGGCCAGTCCTGTGCCAGACTCTCTCCACAGTCATACTGAAATTGCTGGGAGCAAATTATTTTGGACATTTCCAACTATTGTTCTTGTGTGGATGGTTGGTACTAGGGCAAATCTTGGACCCATATCATGCCAACCTTGGAGAATACCTTCCTAACAATTTCTGGTGCCTGACTTTAGCTCTAGCACAGCTGCATGGCCATGTCATAGTTTTTTATTAAATATGGGTAAGTTGCAATGTTTGGTACTGGCACATTCCCATTCAGTGGTCTCACGTACAAGGGGATTATCACAGAATTGCAGTATGGCTGAGGTTGGAATGGACATCTGAAGGTCATTCTGCTCCAACCTCCCTGCTCATGCAGCCACAGCTGGTTGCCCAGATGGCTTTTGAATATGTTCAAGGAACAGTCTAGGCAACCTATGCCAGTATTTGATCATACTCAGAGTTAAAAAATGTTTTTTTTTTTGTTCAGATTGAATTTAGTTTTTTAACTTGTGACCATTGCTTCTCATTTTTTCACTGGACACCACTAAGAAGTCTGGCTTTCTCTTTTTCATCTGCTCCAATCAGGTATTTATTTACACACATGGATAAGATCCCTCTGAGCCTTCTCTTCTCCAGACTGAACAATCCCAGCTTTATCAGCCTCTCCTCTTAAGTGAGATGCTCTAGTCCCTGAAATATCATCCTTTTGCTGGGCTCACTCTAGTAAATCCATGTCTGTCTTGATCTGGGAAAATGAGTGGTGGTTCTTCTGAGCTGGCACAGAAAGGCCAAGTGAGATGGATACTTGTTCTGAGGTGTTAGATCTGAGATGGCTTAGAAAGTCCGAGGACAAAAGATCTGGATGTGGTTGTCGACAGTCTAATCAGGCTGATAAACTGTCATGAACATATAATCCAGCAGAACAGAGGCCATATAAAAATTACATGGCAAATATTATTTTAACATCTAACCTGGTAGTGTTGTTTCCACTGGATGAGAAATTTGGCTGAGCACACTGCAGTGTGTTTAATTAATTCCCAAATTGTTTGCAACTGTTTTTGGTTTTGACACTGCAATACCTACAACACATTAATTTTTATGATTTGGTTTTTCAGTCTTCCAGCAAGATAGTCTGTAAGCAGAGAATTTTTCATAAAAGTAAGTAGTACCTTAATAGACAAAACACACCAGAGCAGCTAACAAAAATAATTTAATATTTTTAGTTAAAAAGAAATATTTAAATACCCAAACTATGTACATATAAAATTCTGCAATATTGTGTAATTTGTTCAAACAAATAGTAAAAGAAAGCTACCTTTTAACCCAACCACCTGAAGTAAGTAATTACCATAGCTAGGCTAAGAATGATTCCTGTTGCAAGTATCTCTTATGTTTCAGATATCACTAGCAGATATCTCAGCCAAAATAAATCCACTTGGTCACTCTACTTACACTGTTGGGAAGTTTCGGTTATTAAAAAAAAACTTTCTATAAACTGCACTGTTTTATATACAAGGTATAGAAAGCACTTGAGTTTGAGTTACTGGCCTCTCAATCAATAGATTATTGGGGTATTTTAGAGATAGCTAGTTTGCTTTGAACAAAGCACTTAAACACTGATTATAACCTTCTAGGGCAGACCCGATCCAAAACTCCCTTATAAATTTCAAAAATAGAAAAAGAAAAAGCCACCCTGGTGGTGCTCTCAGAGAGGGGAGATGTTGAGGTTGAGGTACAAATCCTTGTTCTAAATCAGAAAAAAGTGGGACACGAGCCTGCTGCTGAGTGTCTTGGGCATCTGTTCATGCTGTTCATACAGCAGACATATCCCTCTTCATCTTCTTCATTTGTGTTCCTGCTAGGCCAGGTCTCAGAGCGTGCACACGTGTAGGATGGAATCCAGGTGAAGGAATACACCATCAGCTCCTGCAAAGCTCAGCCTGCATGTATGAAATTGAGAATTTAGCCATGTGGAGAATTCAGAAGTCTCAAGGATTACTGTGCAGCTATGGAAGGCATAGCAGGTGTAAATTTTGGATGAAGGCACCTGAGGTTGAAAGGATTTTCTATGACTAATTCAATCTTTGGGATCACACAGGGACACTAGTGGTGCCAAATGAGGTAATAGTTACCAAATAGTTACCAAAGAGATTCCCCAGATCCCCCACAATGTGATCCCACTGTCTGGCTGAAGAAACGTAGTTAAATACTGTGTTCTTACACATTTCTGTCTGTTAAACAAACCTTGTCTGCAACTAACACATCTTTTCCTTCTGGTTTCTGTCTTTATCAATAATTATGGTTGAAATAAAAAATTATAAATGAAGAAAACACCTTTCTTTGAGTCTCAGAGGATCTGAGTAAGCACTGCAGGAAACCTCCCTTAAACTTGATGCCAGACATAAAGGTATAGTTCACTTGAAAGCAAGACAATTTTGAGAACACACAGCATGGCTAAGACAATACTGCCTTGGCACATCCTTATGTTCTGGTATTTACAGGGCATTGCTATTATTTAGGGGATTTTTAACACACAGATTAATCCTGCACTGCAAGTGAAACTCCAGGTGTAAGCCAGCAGACACATGCTAGCAGAGCACCAGTGGTTTGAGCTTCACCATGGGCTGTGCACACGTGCTGAGGACACCAAAACCTTCCTGAGATTGTTCATCTGCACCAAGTACTGCAACGCAGCAACCCTATGAGGTAGCTTCAGGCTGGCATGGGACACCCTCAGAGGTAATGGTCACACCCTTGTGTTGTGAAGTACATCCTCAGATCTGCAAATGCTTTGGATTGTCTGTTCTAACACAGCTTTTTACTAAAACTTCTAGAAGCAGATCAGGAGAATGTAAAGAATAGGCTTAAGGTCCTAATTCTTCAATTAATTTAGTACCATCTCCATTCACCAGCCTGACAGATGCATCTGGAAGCAGCACGTGGAAGGATCTTGAAAGAAGATCTGGAGTTGGAAAGTCCTGGCTAACACAACAGCTACACTTCTCATTCCATATTCCAGGCCATTTGACAGCACCAAGACACACAAGCAACTTCACTCAGAATAAGTATGCTCTGGAAATTTTTATCCTCATTTTAGATCAATCTAGCAATAATAAACTGATTTTCAAGGTTCCTGGCAGGCTGCCCCAGTATGAAAAGCATTCTCTCCCTTGTTGAAATGAAGGATCGTTCAGCCAGACTTCTCCACTAGCTCTGGGAGGTTTGGACTGCAGCAACTGCTTGCTCTCAGCCATCCCCACATCATGTTATTTATTTGTGGCATTCTGTGTAAGAGCTCCTATGCAAATTATAGCTTGGAGTCCTCATCCGATGGATAGTGAGAGCTGCAGTGGGCCATTCCCTCAGTGGCAAGCCTGGTTCAGTGTCACTTAATAAATCACCATTCTAAACACAAGAGAAAAAATTTAAGTATGTTGAAAATTTAAATTTGGATCTTTTCTGTCATTTTTCTCTCATCACAAATAAACCAAAAAGAGAAGAAAGACGCTTGTGGTACTAGAAACCTTTGGACTGTCAAAAATACTAACCAAAACCTCCAATAAACTGCCAAGCAGTCTGCTTCCCTCAAGCTTTTTATTCCGTTTCTGTTTCTGCCATTTAACTCCTCAACTTTAATATTTCCATGCAAACAGTACGGTGTGCCCAAAATATCTTATCTTACATTAGGGAGAAAACAAATTTTTTCAAGGAGGACACTGTATCTCTTTTCCCCCATATGGCTGCAACTATGCAAAACCAAAATGGTTTGTCTCTTGGCAGGCAGGCAGGATTCCTAATGAGCCAATACACAGAAAACAGATAAAATTAAGAGACAAACAGCAGAGCATATTTTATCCTCTTTCTTTTCCCGTTGTGTTTTATCCAGGTTTTACATCCCAGTTATTACCACTAACTACCACCAACAGATATTTAGAAATTACATTTCAACCAATGTCATAGGATGATGAGCCGTGCACATTGATGCAAATTTAATACTTCTCCCCCATATTTGGCGCTATTCAGAATTTTTATCTTGTCTGTATCTCTGCTCTGCTTTCTTCCTAACTTTGCCTAGTACTTTTTGATTCTTCTTATCTGACACCTTCTTTTCTCTCTCTTTTCCATAACATGCTTCATGTTGTTTCAAAGTCTTTGTACTTTCCCCAGGCTTCTTCTCCATTTGCCATGTCCTTTTTCTTTGGACATCCCTTTCAAACACTCTTCTGGAGTGCAGGTTTCCCTCATGCCTTCTCTTCACATCATCTTAATTCCTTCATAGGAGTCCATAACAATTCCTCAGTTTGAGAATAATAAAGACAGAAAAACCCACAGGGGTAAAATATTGCATCTCAAATTCCCTGCTGCTGTGGAACCAGCAATGTTGAGTTAATGGGTGCTGCATCATGGATATTTAAGTAATGGATGGATGCCATTAGTTACCTAGATGGAGCCTGCCAGCTGATAGATATCCTTTTGTATCCTATTTACTTTTCTTACAAGTGTAGCACTAAAAGATAGAGTGGGTGAAAGATAAAGAGAACATGGTGGGGTAGTGGAATATGTGCTTGAACTAACACAACATATACCTCTTCATGGCTCACTCTGCCCACACATTGGTCCTGCTGAGTCTGACTCTATACAGGAGCAAAGCAATACATGATAGCCCATTAATAATGTTTAATATATCATTTTGCCTTTTTTTTCAGGAAAAAAATTAGTATCTTATCAGCTTTCAGTTCTGCTGGCTTCTAACAAGGTTTTTAAGGGGACTCTCTTTTTTATTTTGTTGGGGGTTTTTTGTTTGGTTTTTTTTCCCCCTGAGCTGGTTTTGCTAGTGTGTAGGAGTGAAGAAAGAAATTCAATAAGCCTGCAGGCAATTGCTGTACTGGCAGTGTGCATTGCTTTTCATTTTGGAATTGGCATGAAGGCCCTCCAAGTAACTTAAGCTCCCCTTTTTGACAGAATTGACAGATAAATTATATACACAAGATGCAGTCAGATAGTTTCTTGGGGGGATGAGGACCAAGTGAAGTCAAAATGGAAAGCTCATTTCACATCATTCCTTCACTGTACTATTGACATAAAGCACCTTTGATCCAAAAGACTCCTACAGCCCTCCATAAAATGTAGCCAAGATTTGAAATGATGAAGCTGTCTAAATTAAGTTCCTCAGTGTGTAGTTGGCCATACCAGTAACAACTCAATAATCACAAGTGTTTGACCTCTCATAAATTATGTTTACTTGGTGGGGACACTGCAAATTATTAGTACCTTTAAACTGTACAAATTAATTTAGCTGAAACTGTATATTCTTTGCAAACACTGATTGAATTTGTACAAGACACTAACTAACCTTGTTGAAAGCCAAAATAGATGAATGTCCACATTTCTTCTAACATAATTTGAACCTCCTGGAGACTCACAGAAATTACGTGACATTTCCCATTCTTGGTATCACTTGCTTTATATTCAAATCATACAACATATTGGATTATATTTTTCCTACAAATAATTTCCAATAAATGTTTTCAAAGCTTTGCAAGTTGTCTGCCCTGAGTGAGTTTCAGGTCCTCTAGGGAGATTTATAAGGCAGTATGAAGTGGGGAATGGAGAAGAAAAGAAGTTGAAATAAGCCTTTTTCCTACATACACAGTAGAAGGCATGTACTAGTACTAGTTAGGTCAAAAATAAATCTGCATAAAAGAAACAAACAGGTTGCTCTCTATTCTATATACTGCTCAAACCTCAATATTTCCTGTATTACAAACAAAAATTCTCTGTTCTTTTGAAAAATCATTAAGAAAAGGATTTCCACATCAAGGAAATCACAAACAAAGTTCGTGTAAGTGAGGACAAACTGCAGTCTGACATAGGATAAACTCTTACTGTCTGGATGTCATCGCCTTTTGTCTCTTCAAAAATGCATTCATTTGGCATCATGGGAGGAAAAATGCTCTTTAAAGCAGTGAAAATAGGGGGGGGACCCTACATTATGTATTATGCAAAAAATTATTATAAAATTGCATTTCTGTGGTCCCTACTGTAGAATGATATGAAAACATACTGAAATAATTAAACTAACATCCCCAAACTCCAAAAAGGTACTTTGACTTCTAATTCCTAAGAGGGAACACAAAGAATACATTTCTGCTGTAAGATTAAACATGAAATCTGTGTCCAAGCCATATGCAGAATCTTAATCCTTCCACAAGTAGCCATTCAATCACAAGGTCAATACTTGTACATATTCATGAATGGCTTTTTGGCACAGCACAGTATCTCCTTAAATACCATAACTTCTGACCTCTCTGGGAACACAATCTTCTCAACATGGGTATGAACAGATTTTAAACAGTTGTTTCACATATCCTGCCCAGGGTCATTATTAGAGGAATATAATCTGCATGTTCCCACCTCTTACAAATTCACACAGTGCAGCTTCCAGCCCATGGCCAATTCAGCCAAGGCAGCCGGTGCTGAGCAGCACAGCCAGCACCCTTCCAAACTACTCCTGCAGTGTGTGCAACCTCTCACAAGTATCCCATTTTTTGTAATGACAAATTCTTACACTTACAGTGGATATTCACTGCAACAAGTTCGACCTTCTGAAACAAGCTTAAACTTTTATGTTCTTTGCATTAAAATTTCTCTTCATGGCCATCTTAGTATATTGAGCATTGGTTAGCTGCATGAAGACAAGCTCCAACATGACAATAATCTACTTCATATATGTTTTTAAAACCCTTAAGCTGTGGAATATGTGCACACTGCATTATGATTTTACCTGTAAAGTCCAGCTTTGTCCAGTGGCCATATTGCACAAACCCTCCCACAAAAAATACTTTGAGATGCAGAGAAAGAAGTTCGGACTATTCCACCACCACAATGCAGATAGGTGAGGTCTGCCATACCTGGTTTAGTCATGAACTGTGTAGCCTACTATCCTTTTACAAGGGGAGATAGGGATTGTACATTGCCTGAATTCAAAATACCCTCCTATCATCGAGGATGCACTGAGCAAGAAAAAGAGTAGTGGGCTTCTGAAGGTGTGTGTGATGTGAAGTCAAGGAAAATGTGGGTATGTAGCTTATTCGTCTGCCCAGGCTGGTAAGAAACCATAGCCATCCTCTATGGTTGATGCTATAGCCATCAACTCAATGGAGTGTCTTTGGACAGCTGTACACCAGTGGTGGGTTTGCTCTTTGCAAAGCACTGCTCATTCTCAAACAAAATAAAAATTTAATTAGGCTTGCAGATTCCCATTTTCATATCTTTAAATTACAGTTTATTTAGTCAGGGCTGCATTATACAAGAAGAATGTTATTTTACAGCTGGTCAGCTGGCAGACTCATACATGGCAATGAATGTTTCACAACTTGGCTCCCGTTTGGTTGCCATCCTTTCAAAGGACTCTCATGTTCATGAATTCAGCTGCAGGGAGCTCACATGGACCTTCTGTATGGTTTATGGGTGGCCTGTTCTCGGTACTAACCATATTACCATGCTGCTACCCACTGGCCTCAGAAGTCCTGGGTGCACAGCCTTGTCCTAAGAAGGAAGGCCTCTACTAGTTGCCATTTTGGTTATTTACAAAGATAGTACATGCACCAAATCCTCTGTTGACAGTTACAAAAGGATCAAGGGAAGCCAAGTCCACTTTTCAGCCATGCTGTGCTCTCAGTGCTTTCTGGTGACCTCCTACCTTTGCTTTTTCCTCATTCTGACTCACAGCAATTCCAGCAGTCAGTGCTTTTTGTTGGCACAACAGAGTCTTAGTCTATAAAACCTAGTGACGATAGAGTAGAAAAGTCTACCTTTCCAAGCTGCAGGTGGGATTTAGTTTAAGCCTTTATTTTAATGTACAGCTCAGAGGCACCTGATTTTGCTTTCCTCCTGGATATTAAAGCTTAAATAATTGCACGGAAGATTAGAAGTCCCTCATGCCATTCTTCCACTTGTACATTCTATAAAAGGAGCCCTTTACACCAGAAGCAGCACTGTTCCCCTTACTACAACCCTCCCATTAAAGATCCTTGAATGGCTTTTGCAGGTTGTTTCTGATGGCATTTCTGCAACAGGAATTAAGAAGACATTTATTAAAAGAATTAACATTTATTAAAATTTTATTAAAATTATAAAAATGGCAACACATCTTCTCTAAATAAGATAGACGAAGTATTTTAACCTCCAGAGAATCACAGCTTTACATGTTACAGTTGTTCAAAGAGAAAATTACAATCTTTATTTTCTATAAAAGAAGGAAAACTCGGTAATATAACTGCTCATCAAATTTACTGAAAAATAAACCAACTTCATTCAAAAGAATCCTTGCAGTGGGTAAGTACAAGATTTCCCCATCTTTCACCCTCCTTCCAAAAAATAGAGAGGGAAGTCTTAAATGGTCTTCCTCTCCCCCTTTCCAAGACTTCTTTTAGCAGTTACTACAAATATTTTTGTAAAACTCAAGCCAAACAAGAGGCACAGAGTGGACCTTATCTCCATGTAATTCAGAGAACCACTATTCTTGGATGTTTATAAAATATTGCTACTAATGAGATTGCTAAAGCTTAGTCAATAGAAAGTTATGATGGAATTTGCAATTGTTGTGCTTGAATTAAGTTTCATCTACTGCCAACCTACTGCAAGCTCACACTCTGGCCAGCTTCACCATTCGCCCGAGAACAAACTTTGCCTTCCCCCTTTTGCTCTCCCCTGCCTTTGTAATTCAATCTTAACTCAGCTATTTTGTCAAGACCTCCCAGACTCCCCAGGCAAGAAGACAGCATGTTACCCGTGGCAACAAGCTCAGCTAAGCACACATTTAACCATGAGGAAAAGCCATTGGGTGGGCATTGGCAGGGGCAGAGGAGAGGGCAGTTACAGCATCATCGTGTGTAGCCCATGGCAGGGCTCATTCTTTGAAGAGTCAGGTTTGACCAAGTTTTCATCTCTGAACACCAGTGCTGGCACTTAACAGAAAAAAATAAGGGGACTAAATCCTTATTGGGTCACTGAAAGCATATAGTACATTTACTTCACCAAGAGGCACCTGGAACTAAAGCCCTTTATAGCAGCATTTTGAATGAGTCATTCTCCTTTCTCCCACCAAAACCAGGAGAGATATATCAATTTACAAGAACGATTTTTAGGAACATTACCCTAACTGTGTAACAGCAGGTGGGCATCAGAACATATGCACTCCTCTCCAACCACATAAACACCTTTATGGTTTTTATTTTAAAGAGTGACATGAACGTTTTCAGAACTCCTAGGCAGAGACAACAAGGGGTGACTGACAGAAGTACCAGAAATAAATAATTGGCTGAAAACGCCTTGCATTTTAAATCATAATTTCAGAGAATTGGAAACATTATGTACAACATGCAGGTACCAGAGATGTCACCTTTGAATATAGCTTGCTCTGAACTTTACATGTGTTTTATGATTTACATTTTACTGAACTGACTACAAATGTCTCTTCTGGAAAGTGGTATTTTGAACTTCCTGTTCTGAACCCCACCTATGTACTTAAATCAATTGTTTCAATGACTGCAACTAGGGTTAAATGCCAGTGTAAAACTCATCTACCACACCCTCAAAAAAAAAAATCAAAATCAGTATCAATGCACAAAGCATTGGCTTTACATCAATATCTGATGTTGAATAAACTTGAGCTTCCTAAAAAGGACCAAATAGTAAAGTAGTAATTGTTTCTTTACCAAATATGAATGCAGTAAAAGTGTTGGGGGTTTTTGTGAGCACGACTGAACCCCTTAACAGGAGACTCTGACACATACAGCAGCTTGTTGGTGAAGGCATTAAAGTGTAGAGATGACAAAGATATTTTGATGCCAATTACTTTTACAGAATGTACTGTTATAATTTTGAACTGAAGTTTTCCTTTAAGATTTACATATTTACACAAAGTTCTCAGGCCTAAAACCTTGATGGAACTGACATGTGACTCAGTATAAGAGGAGAAACTACCAAGCATTTCAGTAGTGCTACAGTCTGCAGGTACCCTTTCCATGCATACACACCTGGTAGATAAAAGGTTAGAAAAATAGAGAACAGAAAGCTATGATAACACAGTATTGCACTCCGCAGATGTGAGGATTTTAAAACTGTATTTTGAAGTAAATTCTTCCTGTCAAAGGGAAAGCTGTATGTGGGCCCTTTTCTTGCTGTTTACAAAGAAACATTCCAACTTATCTCATTTAAAAATTCTTTAATTATTACACAACCACACTTCTATGACTGTGTTAACAGGGATCATGGCTATTATGCAATCTGGATTGTTCTAATGTGAGTGTTTTGGGACTGTAACAATATAGTGAATCTACAGTTTGCAATTTAGTCAATCCCTCAAGAGAAAGCCTGAGGAAAAATAAACTTGGCATAGAGCATGCTCAGCCTTAGGAAACTGCTCTTCAAAAGTAACTTGTTAATTTCAGTTCCAATTTAGACTCTTCACCCTCATCACAGGAAGCAATCCCATACATAAATAAAGCTGTAGATGAGGTTTTTTTGCACTGTTGTTTATAGTCCAGCAGCAATCTACCTTTAATTGCTTATTTCCACCACTTGTTAAATTCCATCTGCTCAGCCAACACAACTGTTTTGACAGTTGTAAGACAAAGGACATAATTTAAGCACAATAAACCAAGTTCATTATAGCTACATCAGTTCTTCAATGGCACACACAGTTTTGCAGCACAAGGTGTTTGCAAAAAAAAGTGTCGCATGACAGCAAGAACAACTCGTCTAAGAGCTTACACAGGAAAAAGTGTAAGAGAACCTGCTGGCAGAACCAGAGTGCCTATTGAATGTGCTGGTTACCAAAACCTTATGCTTTCTAGGAAAAAGGTTTAGAGAAACAGTCATTAATTACATCCCCATCCCACAAATATCCAATTTCTATCTACTCTTCTACACTCCTTTATGTAGTGGTACAACACTTCTTGCAAATGCCCTGTACATCTATTATCTTCTAAGTTATGTATGACTTTTGCCCCTTCCTTCCCATTCTCCTTTTACAACTGTGAACATTACACAATTGGATTGTCACACAATAAGTCAAGTCACCTGCTGGAAGCCATTTCCATTACTCTGCTGGATTAACATATATTTTAAAGTAAGTTATTAGTATGCATATTAAATCATAAATTAATTTAGACTGGAAGGGACCTTTGAAGGTCAGAGTCTAACTTCCTCCTCAAAGCAGGTCTAAGTCTATTGGGATGGCCAGGTACTTATTAAATCGAGCATCTCCTAAGGTGGAGATTCCATATCCTCTCCGGGTGACTAATTCCAGTGCTTGATCATCTTCAAGGTTAAAAAGTAAAAATACTCTTTTTTACTCCCACTTAGATCTAAGTGGAATTTTCCCATGTTTCAATTTATGTCCACTGTCACTCATCTTGTCTCCACACACTTTGAAGACCAGTCTTGATGTGAACCCTCCCATTGAAGGGACTGAAGACAACAGTAAAAACTGCTCTTGACTTTCTTAAACCTGACCATTACTGAGCTCTCCCAGTTTCTCCCTTCCTAGTCAATAGGTAATTTCAGAGAGGAAGCAGGAGGGCTGGTAAGATAAAACAACTTTACACATGTAGATGAATCCCAGAACTTACACAAGTCAAGAGGGAAACAGGTACACAGTTGAAATAAGGCAAAGGCAAGTCATTGGTTTTTCCCCTCAGCCTTAAATGCAAAACATTTATGCAAAGATAGGTGCCTCTTCCTTTCCCACATCCATGTCACCTCAGTGATCAGTCACTGTACTTCAAAGAATTCTAAAAAAGGATCTTTGATTTTCTTTTAAAGATGCTATGGTATGTTCTGCAGTGTAAAGGTGCTAAGAAAATCCCAGGAAGCCTGAAACCCCAGAAACTTAAAAACTCCCTTCTAATTTCAATAGTGGAACAAGAGTTTTGTTCCCTTGTGTTTGCATAATTAATCTTAAGAACTTCAGATTTCAGAGTAAAAGCTTTAAACCATACACAGTGCATTTGTCAAGGTCTTTGTAATCCCCCCTCCCAACCTAAAAAACTCTACTCCACAAAGTTTAGAACACTGGGAAAGATAAAAAATGAGATTTCAAGCAGGAAAAATTCCAAAGCATGAACACAGAGGTCTACCCAAATTATTCTACATGTAGACTATGTTAGGTTTCATAAAAGATGCAGGCTACACATGCCTTTGTTACAGAAGAAGCTTGGATGAGCAAACAAACATCAAAGTGCAGAAAAAGATTTTTGGTTTGACCAAATGTTCAGTGGAGATCCACTTGTTTCTACCACCCACTTTTAATTTTTTTAAAATACAACATTTGCAATAGATAATAAAAAGCTATAAATCCCTGCTTCCAAACTCAAACAGCTCTGAGAGCATCCTTTAGTACAAACGAATCTAACAGAACTGACATTTAAATATTGCAAAATGTGACCCAAAATGCTGTAGCATACTATGATGCTAAAAAGCCCCTATACAATATAAGGGCCTATTTAAGTCAGAGACACACAGACTGTTAAAAGTTGCCAATTTTATTCAAATAATGTTAGATCTAACACAAGTACCTCTTCTCAAAAAAGTTACATATTTGTAATGTAATTATGACTGCTTTTCAGTCGAACTGATTTCTCCCCACTGCAGAAGTATTTCAATAGAAGCCAGAGTCTTGAGTAGCCCAGTTAGGTGCCTAGAAATGAATAAATAAGGATTAGAAGAAATTACTATACTAAGAGTTACTGAAATTTATGTGACATTAATTTAAAAGACTTCTAACACTGCACATGGCTATGAAGTGGGAATGTTGTTAGTGAAGGATATCAAGCAAGTTTAAAGCGAGGGTTGATACAGCAGAAATACATACTGTAATTGAGTTGTACAGCTTGAGTCCTCCAAATCTAGTAGTTCAAAAAGTTCTAGAAGATTCCAATATAAAGTTTCACATGATTTCCCATTAACAGAATAAACTAATGCAGCACTGCTTGTTCAGCTTCCATTAGTATTTCAGACAAATAGTGAGGAAGCCCAATAAAACTTTTAATGTTTAAGCTGTTTTACTGTGTGGTTTGTTTTGTCTGGCCTATTTTTGCTTGTTTTCAAGATATATGGCTGGGTCTCTAGAAGACCTCAGAGCCATCCACCTAAACCATGGTGTTCTCCCTCAGAGCTTCCTACACTGTAATGTGGAGGGAGGCAAAACCAGATAATCTCGCCAACCTTCTCATTTTCACTGGTTCTACTTAAACCTTTTGATGACTGATTACATTCTCTAGAATTTCATTAAATTCATTTAAACAGTTAGGGTTTTGCACAATTCCTCCATGTTTCAGTCTTAAGCACCATTCTTCTTTCAATGCTACATATGCACCTACGGTAAAGTACAACTCACTCAGAATAAGTAATATAATTACTTTCCTCAGTGTCACACTTCAAAATCTGCCCTTTTCGGGGGGGAAGGAGATTATTTGAAGGAAGCAGAGCAGCAAATGACAAACAGTCATTCAACAAAACAAGTATCTAGTGAACAAGGAAAGAGGTGAGAAGAGAAAGCAAGAACCACTGTCTAATTCTCATCGTAAGAAAGTAAGCCTTTTCCAATTTAATTCCTAGCGTTAAAACTAGAAGTAGCTGTATCTGATGAATTAAGGCATAAGTTAAGAATTATACTTAAATTTATCTCTCATCAAAAAAGGAAATAGCAAGAATTCAGAAAAACAGCTTATACCAACCTCAGATCTACCACTCTGATTCAGTTTCTTCTCAATGTTCATAGCCAACATTTGACTACGAAAAGACAGGCTTTTGGTCTTTTCAATCACTTGTTGGTAAGGTGAGACTGCATTGTTGCCCATGACTACATGGCCCTAAAACCCAGCAAAGATAAAATAAATTTAACGGTTGCTCAGAATGCAAGTACCTTTAATGTAATGCTCTGCTTTCAGAACTTTGACAGATCATCTTATACACAGGATCAAAACACAATAAATGAAGTCCACTACACTTTCGGAATAAAGTTCTGGGCCCTACTGTTTGTTTTTCTTTGGCCATGGAAAAAAAGAAGTTTAATGAAAAATTCAACCAATTCAGTCAAATTCATCTGACTTTAAACTGAAAGAGAGGAGGTTTAGATTAGATTACCATGAGGGTGGTGAGGCACTCAAACAGGTTGTCCAGAAAACCTGTGGATATGTTCAAGGCCTGACTGGATGGGGCTCTGCACAATTTGGTAGAGTGGGAGGTGTCCCCCTGCCCACTGCAGTGGGGGTGGAACTAGATAATCTTTAAGATCTCTTCCTACCCAAATCAATCTGTTATTCCATGTATTCCATGTACAGTCTTACCAGCTTTGAATCCAATTTGGCATCTAGTCTTGCATTTCGAATTAGATTGACAATCCATCTTTCCGCTTCTTCAGGAGTCATATTTAGTTTATCTGCCAACATACTAAAAGATGACAAACTTATCAAATGGTGAAATAGAATATCCTTGATGTTGGTAAACATGACTAAGGACTACGGAATACAAGTTAAACCAACAAAAAATCTGGCACAGTCTAAGCTTTGTATTCAGCAAATACCACATACCTGGGAAGCTTGCTTTCATTTGACCAAAATGACTTTAGTTTACATACTCTGCACATCTCCCACCCCCACTGCTTCACACTGAAAATAAGAAATTAGTATCCTGAAGCATATACTTGCTCATTCTGAACTACATCATATTGCATTTAAATCTTAACCTGCACAATTTTCATATACTCCTATTAAACCTTGGCTACAGGAAAATTCTTCATTTAACTATAACAAATAAAAATTGTCATTTAACTAATTTTGCCATTAACATAAAACC
>WEIV01006049.1:83419-105451 GCA_013390005.1 Calyptomena viridis | reverse complement strand
CCAGCTGGCTACTCTGAGTTGCACAAGAGGTCAATTTCTCACCATTTTATGGGATCTTGCTTAAATGTATTTTTCTCCAACTCAAGAAGTGATTTTCTTCTTGATAATAATTTAATACTTTATCAATTATTAGCTTAGCTACTCAGATAGACTATCTGCATACTCTTCTTTATGCAATCTTCTCTCATACATTGTCCTGATCTCACCCTTCTCCCAATTACAAAAGCAAATTCACTTTTTGTCACAGATAAACACAGAGAGGTGAATAGGAAAAAAAGTACTGGGCTTGCACTGACTCACTTCAGCAAAATAAACACAACAAATGGGTAACAAAATATCTGAGCTTGGGGGAAGTAAAATCCAGCCTCAATTGACATTGTTCCAGTAAACTGTTAATCTGAGGTTGAGCTAAAGATTGTAAAGCCAGGCAAGAACAAAAAATAAAAGGGAGGTAAATATTTCTGGAATTATGAGTTGTCTAGGCAGAACATGAAATAGAAAAAGATTCAAATTGCTTTACTACCCTGATTTAGTAATATTAAGCACTTGATTTGGAACTAGAAAAATTTCAAACAGAAAGGACATGGGGGTTGTATAATTCTCACAATTCTCTTTCAGAAACATCTATAAGATTCAACTAAAATAACATTTCCTCCAGATGACCACAAGAAAGGCTACTGCAACACAGCTTTGGGATTACAGTGTGGAACCTCCATTCTTGGAGACAGTCGTGAATTAACTAGTCAAGGCCTTAAGCAGCATAATGGAACACTGCAGTGGGTCCTGCTCCAAGTTTTAATTGGGTTCACAGGATTAAGCCACATGACTTCCAGAGATCCCTTCCAACCTACTACACCTATATTTTACTTTTTCCTTAATGTAAAGTTCCTGTGTAATTGGAAGGGAAGAGGGCACAAAATTCTAGAGAGTCATTCCAAGCCAGAAACTATAAAGTATTTTAGATCACCTAGCAGATAATTCTACCTTTTCCTATTATGTCTAATTTTTACTAGTAGCTCAACTTCTTCAGAAGGGGAGGGTTTTTTTAATACTAAAAAGTGCATTTGAACAAACACACAGCATAAAGGCAGCAACACANACAATTCTGTGACACCACTGTCCTCCCATCACACCCTTAGAATATGTATCTAATACTCTCAAGAAATACAAGCTACAGTTGAACCTCACCTCACACATGTTTAACAGTTCAAGTAATAGTGATACATTTAGATTTAAAAAATACATATTAACACCATTATTATTAAGGAATGGGTACAACAAAAGTTGCATTATAAGTTACCACTGTTTATAAAGATCCCCACTATAATTCAATAAAAATTAGTGAATTATAATGGAATAATTTTATTAATATTCAAAGAATAGTCTACCATTTCAAGTTAGTTAATTTCAAAGTGTCATTTCTCCAAAATATTTGCAAAAATAGTTTTTTAAAATAATTTCTGTCCTTTGGTTTTATAAAGAAATTCACTTATTTGGATTATGCTGGGGCAACTGTTATTTTTCATTTATTTAAACGAAATTACTGAACTCCATAGATCTTCATATATGAACAAGCCCACCTTATACATAATTTTCTTGTGTGTGGAGCACAAAAGAACGAGGCATATTCAGCCCTTCAATTAAATACAGGCATATCAAACTAAACAAAACACATTCAGAATTAACTTCATCTACTACTCCCTATTAAACATGATATTTCAAATAGTAAACCAATTGCAGAATGAAATGGGATGTATCAATTTTAAATTACAACTGATAAAGAAACTGTGTCCTTTGGAAAAATGTCAGCTGTCTAGCAGACGTTAAGTAGTTAAAAAATCAAAAACAGGCTTATTTTCCATTTAATATAAGGAATAGCAGGTTTCCCACTAACTGTTTTCAAATTCATTCTGAATAGTTAGACAGTAGTTATCAACCACTGTGGTACAACCATCTAGTTTTTCAGTTCCAGGAACAGCAGTAGAAATCACTTGTAGACAAAGAAATGCAAGAACTATGCCTCAGTCAAACATCCAATTAAAAGCATTTCAACTGGCTAATTTTTTTCAAAAGCAAGTCTGAAATGCACTAAAAGGCACCTCACTTAATCAGCCCAAATCTAATGATTGTTACAGCTTGCAAAGAAATTTAAGGCCCATGTCCATCACCGAAAACACAATGACCTACCGAGAACTACCTCACTCCTGATGATTGATTCCATGTGCAATTACCTTAGCGATACGTGGTAGGAATACCCACGTCAGATTGAGATGAATGTCAACTCAAAATCTACCACTTGCCTCAGAACAGACAATAATGCTTAAAAAATAAGGACACTGCTACCTGTATTTAGGAATCACTCAATGTAACAAGGACAGCCAACTACATTCTTTTCTATCATACTTAAATTTGAAATACCACATATAGCACAAAAAATACAAACTACAAACTAAGTGATAAACATTAAGTAACCGACAATCACCCTCCATAAAAACTTTGACTTATTAAATAAAGCTCACTATTTCTGCCATAATGAATTACTGATATGCTGCCCAGAATTCATCACTATCTGTTGACAAAGACTTGAAAAATACTTCACATACATATTCCAGACTCTTTGCTCATCGGCTGAAGACAGGTGAGAGAAGCAGACTTCTTAGAAAGACATTAGTTAAAACGTTAAAAAAGCTTAAACATCTAGTTTCATTGAAAACTTGTACTTCAGTATGTGCAGCATTCACAGCACTAAACATTTATAGGAAATAGCAAGACACTAATTGGTTTTCTATTTCCTAGAAACTCATCCTTAAGAAAACTATATTTATTTTTTTTAATTCCAAATACTTATCCAAATCCCTTTATGCTTAAGTGTACAGCACTACGCTTAAAGCACTTTTAGATGAAGCATTAGCCATCTTATAAAAATGAACATTAAATATGGAAAAGTTCTGTTCACAACATCTACTTCCATTTACTAATAGGACTATGCTTAAAACACAATACACCACAGCTGATTAAAATGCTCAAATTCACTGTTTTCTTTTTACAAAGCCACTGACAGTTTTAAGCTGATATAAAGTATATAAAGTATTTTCCAAAGGCAATGAAGACGAACACATCACTCAGTAACTAGAGACTAAAAGTAGTAAGAATCAGTCCTTTCTCTAATAAATACCTACAAATAAAAAAGCAATCCTTTCAAAAAGGTGGCAAAACTAAGACAATTTTCCTGCAAGTCCTTTTCTTTTGAAATCAGGAAGTGTTAAATCACTTCCTGAGAGGATTATATGTACACATTTGCTCTGAATGCAAGCTGGTAATAAGACTCCATTAAGCTTGATCAAATTAACAGCCTTCATTTCTGCTTCTCAAGGACCTCTGCACTGTTCTAGCATTGAGATTTTTGTAAAATTGAGAGTTAAGGGTTGTGGAAATATGGGGAATGTGGCAAAAGCCAAGTGGAAAGAGATCTCAAGCACACGTCACATCTTCATGCTTATTTTTTAATAACAGAAGCATCAGAGCTGATCCATTTGAAAATTTTTGCATTTATAAATTCATCTGAGTGAACAACAAACATACTTGCTAATAAGAATGAAATTCTTACAGCTGGATCACTCACTTTGTGCCACAGGGAGTAAGATCCACTGTTTTCTATTTGATTAATAACAAAGCAACATGATTCTAATAATTTTCATCTGTAAGACAGACATGGCTACCTGTCTCTACCAAACTTAAGGAATTTCAAGCAGTTACTGTATTTGGAATATGTATTTACTTAACATTAACACTCTACATCGATGTGTGGAATTGAGCTCAAAATGAAGACACCAGGACTTTGCTGACACTGGGTATGAAAATTCTCATCAAATTCACTAAAGAGTCAACTTATCACCATAGTAAAGTTACAGCATGAAAGCACTGCTTGTTTAGGGGCTCAGGGGTGGTGGAGAGAGATCGTTTTGAAGTTAAACACAATAATTCAACTTTGAAATATTATTGTTGCAAGTTATCACATCACAGCTATAAAACTAGAAAGAAAACTACCAAAATGGGATTTCAGCTGATGACTGAATATTTTATTACTAAAGTTTACACTCTTCGTCAAACTCATCCATGACTGGTTTGTCTGAACTGTGACAAATTAAAATGTTAACTTACCCAATGCTGATACACTGGTGTATGCGACAGAAAGTCTCAAATATAAAGAGACGGGCGTTCTCAATGAAGTCCTCAAGGCATGCCACTAGGAAGAAATCATTAACAAGCACCTGCAAGTGAAAGCAAAAAGGAACACTGAGAACAAACAGAGAAGCAGTAATTTGCTGGGACACAGCAGGTCCACTGCTGTCATAAGTCTACTGAAGATCCCTTCAACAAAATTTGATCCCCACTCATATTGTAGAATTCTTCTCTCATTCTCCTCACCATGCAAACCAGCTTCCCTAGCAGTGCATGTGTGCCTATAAAGTTCAGATTCCACAACCACCAGCTCTAGGCAGTGAAGATAAGCCTCCAGATTTACCCGATTAGGTGATTAATACTAATCAAAGGAAACCAAACCAGGAGCTTTAAGAATTGGTACTAATGTTCAGCTGTCCAAAATAGTAACTTTTACACCATTCAACCCAAGTGTTAAGTATCTTCAACTGTTCATAGCAGATTAACTAAGAATTTTCCAAGAATATGTATTTAACTATCCCAATGCTACTTCACATCACTTTTCACCCCTACTACTCAAGGATGCTGTATCTTTCACAATAAGAGACAAATGGAAGGTTTTCTTCAAGCATTTCTGAAATATTAATGGAAAACCTGAAACTCAACCAAATGCATGAAGACCTATTTGCTTCTTGTTCTAGAACATCTTCAATATAACATTAAACTACATCCTTACCAGTAGGTCTCACTTAGGTCTTACAAAATGAGTTGTCAAAAAACAATGCCACAGTACTATGAATTACATCCCATCAGAAAACACTGGCAATGGAATCAAACACTGCTCCAAACAAATTAGCTGGCCACTGTGAATTTGCAAGGTGTTTACTTAAAAGAAAAGCAGTCTTGTAAATGTTTTAAATCTTACTGTTTCACATTCTCTCAGCTTCTTCTGTGCTCCATCAAAATCAAAATTAACGTACAAGCATTCCACAAACTCTGTGATAGGGTCCTTGTATGTGTAGGACTCCTGACAAAAAAAAAAAAAAACAACAAAACAACCAGGAATAGTATTAGAAATCAAGACATGCAGTCACTCAAGTATTCTTTATATTCTAGTGGAAACAAGTCTACACATCACCTTAGAAAAAGCTGAACTTCTCAGTTCCTTTTATAAGAGGTGCATAAATGTGCTTCCTCCCAACAGTGTGGTTAAACAACCAGAGGTGTAGTCCCACCTTCAGTATTTAATGCTGCAATCTTTGGGTTAGTAAGATGTCAGGAGACTAGAGTCAGCTCTGTATCGAACCTTCAAATTTCTAGAATATGGTAGAACAGTCTTCCTAAATTCTGATTTCAAAGACTACTCCAACATCAAATCCTTCATACTTTAAATTGAATGATTATGTGATTGACACACAGTTAACAAAAATGCTACTTTCTATACAGAAAATACTTCCACTTATTTTGGCATTACAGAAGTTACTCAACTTTCTCAACTACCAGGCAGAGATGACACTTGATCTATATGCAAGTGCATAAACTCAGATGTAATTAAACATCCCCTTGAGTCTCTAATCATATTTTAAAATGGCTTAAATCAGTATCTGTCAATACCTGCTTTAGCATTCAATAGGATCAGCAGATTAAGGGAATTACTGAGATGTTTTTCTTTACGGATCAAAGTTATTCTTCCTTCCCCCAAAAACTCTATTTATAGTCTCATTACTTAGGTTTAAAGTTCTGCTTTATGGATACACGTTTTTTGCATTATCAAAATTGTACTTGTTAGCCATGTGTTGTGGTTTTATGGAATTACAACACCATGTAATTCACATGCACTACACAAAATAGTCTTGGATTGATCATCTTTCAAATTTAATAGAGATGAACAACAATCTGCTTATTTATCATTCAATACTTGCAAAGATATTTCAAGTATAAACAATCTCTTACTGCTACTAGAGCAAACAGCTCTACTACACATGTAAACATCTTGTCAATCCACTTCCAAATCTATAAAACCTCTACCATGTCACAATTTAACAAACCATACAGAGTAGAACAGTACTATGAAATAAGTCTCTGATAAGGGACTTCAAAACCAAAGCCTCTGTTGGTATTTTCAAGAGAAACACCCTAACAATCTTTTTTAGTCATAACAACTGTACAAGACAAACGAAAGTAAAAGAAGTTGTAAAATGTTACTTCAAGTATTAGAAGTTCATATTGCATTAGAAGTCCAATGCTACAATCAGATTTTAGATAAAGATAAAAGATGAGTCTTAAACAACATTAATTTATAGCTTCTTATGCTACTGGCTTTAGGGAACACTAACATTTAAAACCAGATTAAAGTGTGCTTAAAATTTGATCCTTGCATTGATTGTGCTTCGCATTGATTTGCACCTCAATGCTTGAAGTAGATATAACTGACTGCTAGCCTGTAGTAACTGCACTGTCATATATATAATGCACCTATAGATATGCATATATATATACATCTCTCATGTTTATTATTCACATTATCAAGTGTTTGAAGCATGATGGCTTGTATACAAGTTGCACACTGATTTCCAGCTAAAAATCTTGGTCACAACCCCGCTGATTGCTATCAAGCACAATTCTTTTATTGCTCATCCATGTCTACATCCTCATGTAACTGTGACAACAGAACCATCTTCCAGATAATGCACATGAACACAACACAACACACACAATCCAGTGATTTTTAAAATGCAAGAAAGAACCCTTATTCATACAACAATTCCTTGTAGAGAGGCTGAAAAAGAATCAGATCCAAAGCCATTTCACATATATAATTGAGTTTTCTGCATTTAATAATACAGAAAAAGAATTAAAATAGAGTGCATACCCTACTATACTCATTGTTCATTTACATGAAAGCAGAAAAATACTATCCTGTCCTCCCACTGACTGATGTGCATTTTACTTGAGTGAAAAATTAGCTCATTAACAAAAAGCAAGTATCAAAATGCCTCAAGTCTTAACCCAGACATATATTACTAGAAGAAATTTATTATGAAGTTTCCTTTAAAAAGGGCAGAAAATGAGATATTTCAAACCTTACCTGCTGAATAACCTTGACTAGATCTTTCAGCACTTGTCTACGTTTACGAACATCCTTATTTGTTATGACTGCAGTAGTCAAATACCTGAGGATATGTGGGCACATTGTTTGAATTGCATTGAGATACCTAGAAAGAAAAAATACAGGTAAGATGCAGGACTTGAAGGTATAACTAAAGTTTGCTGATTACATGTAATTAGGAAGAGCTGTTGACTCCCTCAAAGGCAAGAGGGGCCCTGCAGGGACTCTGATAAACAAATCAGAAGGCTGGGCAGCACCAACTGTTTTAAGTATAATAAGGCGAAGTGCCAGATTCTGCATCTGGGACAGGGCAACCCCGGATGCACAGACTGGGGAATGAAATGTTGGAGACCAGAAAGGCATCTGGAGGTCCTGATCAATGGCAAGTTGAAGATGAGTGAGTAGTGCCCTGGCAGCCAGGAGAACCAACCATGTCCTCGGAGGCATCAGGCAAAGCATCAGTCGAGGGAGGTGATTGTCCTCTCTGCTTCACCTTGAGTATTGTAGCAGTTTTAGTCACCACAAGAAAGACATTAAGCTATTTGAGAGCACCCAAAGGAGGGCAAAGATGATGGTGAAGGGCCTTGAGGGGAAGCTGCATGAGGAGCAGCTGAGGTTACTTGGTTGGTTCAGCCTGCAGGAGACTCAGAGGAGACCTCATTGTGGTCCACAGGTTCCTCCCAAGGGGAAGTACAAGGGAAGGCACTGATCTCTCCTCTCGTCACCACCAACAGGACCCAAAGGAAGATTTAAGGTTAGATCTTACAGAAAGGCTCTTCATCCAGAGGGTGGTTGGGCACTGAACAGGCTCCCCAGGGAAGTGGTCACAACACCAAGCCTGACAAGAGTTCAAGAAGCATTTGGACAACACTCAGGCCCACGGTGTGATTCCTGGGGCTGCCCTCTGCAGAGCCAGGGTTTGATGATCCTTGGGAGTCCCTTCCAACTCAGTATACTCTAGGATTCTAATTTGTCAGTGGTAAGCTACTCTACACTCCTAGATCTCCTCTCACAAATAGGTAGTGTTCCAATTTTCATTTTTAGTCTTTTCTTCACGAATACTTCTTAAATAACTTTTATAAAATCAAAATAGGACAATACTGATCCTTGGGAGTTAAGCTCAACAAGCTTGCATATTCACCATCTGCCTTCGTTTTGATTTCAAGAGCCCCCCAATATAGTATAACACAACTTACTGAGGCTGATAGAGAAAAAGGTCAATGATATTGTCTCTCCCTTTAGGATGATTAAAAAACACAAACAAAGACCAGTGGATGAGCCACGTTCTTTGCTGAAGAGACTGCAGTGGAGAGCTGACAGACTAAAAGAAAACATAACATTAGTTTAAGTCAAATACAACACAAAGTTTGCTTGAATATTAATCCATGGAAACCTGTAATTGCTCAAAATCTAGTGATTTTCCACTACCTCTTCATAACTATCATCACTCTCAGGCTGAGTTTGACCTCCAGCTTTTTAACCTGTCATCTCAATGATAAATACAATGAAAGTTATAAATAAATATCCCAACTATTTGCCAAAATTTGCATTGTTATGGTAAGAGCAGAGATTCTAGCTCTCCAAGACCACCATACTAACCTAAGTTATTCTCGTTTTAATTCTGAATTTTGTTTCTTGTATTCCCTCTTAATCTGCGATCTGAGAAACCACTTGGCTTCTCCAGCTTTTCTGTTTTACTTTCTAAAGCATCACAAAAGGGTTTTTTTGCCTTACACCCTCAGACAATGGTTGAATGCCATAATCAGTTCAGCCAAGAAATAAGAATCTAAGTATCTTCACTTAAACCAGCTGATAATGCACAAGTAAGAGTTCAGCTCCAAGAAGCTGTATTAGCTCCAAATTTCAGCAGCACTTGAAAAAGACTGCAAAGCAACATGCTGAGAATGAACATAGCAAGTAATCATCACTCCAAAGAGCATGACAACTAACTCCTATGACTATCTTAAAATGTCTTGGAGTTAAATGGATAAGTCAAATTGTCTTATAACCATACAGAATCATAAAGATGACAAAATAACTGTTTTTTAAATTTGCTACTGTAATCTGCCACATAGACAATGAACAATTGGGGGACACTAAACAACAAAATACCGAACACCTTTTCAAGACTCTGGTTCAGGAGAGTAAAACCACCCCATTTCAGGTAGGGGAAGTGAAGTCCCATGAGCAAAGAGGAAGACTGAGGTCCCCAATCCCCTCAGTCGCTCTGAATTAGTTCTGCAGCTCCACACTCCCTTTACGTTCTTGGTCCTCATGTGAACTCAGCAGCTGGTAAGAAAACTGAATGGCTGAAAAACGTTTTCAAAAACAAGCTGTCTTGCATTTTTGTCAAAAGCACTGTCTTCATGAGACAATAACTTGGCTTATTTACATGCACTTTATTCTTTGAAAATACAGCTTTTCAGGTGTTAAGAGGGAAGCAATTTGAAAAAGTCTTCATTGTTTCTTCACAAGCCCCTTTCTCTCCCACTGCTAATAGGAAAGTAGAGTGAAAAGGTCATAAACTACTCCTAAACAAGACTACAAGTGAATTATAATAAAAGTCAAATACTATCACCTCTAAATTCTCATCTTGTTAACACGACCAAGATTTTACTTACATTATTATCTATTGTCTCCTTTAGTCTTGTGAGATCTTCCATGGCTGCATCCCAATTCTGCATCAGGATTTCAGACGCCAGTTTTCCCCAAAGAGAACTCAAAGCATTTCTGTCTGTTGCTGGAACCTATTTTCAACAACAGCAACGAAGTTACATTCTTAGTTGTTTATTTTTTAATTAATATTAACTTTTGAAATTAAGAAAGGTATTTTTCCAGCAGTATTTCTATTTTTTAAAGTGTCAAATTTGCATGGTCCAAACTTTCCATATTAAGTGCTTTTTTTAAAAAAAGCAGACTAGGCATATAGAATGGCAGTAAAACTTAGGAAGCAGAAACTAGGAAATCCTGTCAAAATAAGATAAAGCTCCATGCTGCTGCAGTTTATGTTAGAAAAGAAAAAATGAAATGGTTGAGCACCAGATAACACATTAGTTCCAAATTTTTTTTTTCCCACTATATAAAAATGCTTCTGAACTACTAAAACAAGGTTACTACAAAGCAGGCTCCTCAAGAACTCATTATAGTAGGTAAGCACCTTAAAAAAGTTAGCATTTCAAGTTCTTTTTGCTAATGCTGAGCCCACAATCATACTTGCTACAGAAACATCCAGTAAAACTGCAACTTTACAGCAGTGAATCTATTTCCTGGAAGGGTAGTCCTAAGGTCAAGCTGTGTTAGTTTTACACAGGAATGAATTACACTAGGTCACTGACAGTGTCAAATCCTGTTCTTAGACCAGTTACAATAGTTCTTTCATAGATAATGTTTCTGCACACAGAACTTAAAACAAATCTTCTCCCATCAGAATTATTAAAAAACTCCCACATCAAGCTATTACCAGCACAAAACCAGTATTTCACTTTTTGAAATTAGTCACTTGACATGTAAGAACATAATGCTGAGCCCAGAATTAAGGCACAAAGAATTAAGGACAGCTGCCCATAAACGTATATATTTAACTCTCAGCACATAAAATGAGCCTATAACAGTGAAGTCAGCTTTAACATCAAAATTCAGACTAAGAATTCAATTCATTCCTACTTAAAACACTGTTCTTCTGATTAAAGATACATTTCCCATTTTTTCTTCAATTATAGTAAATTACAAGAATTATTCTGGTTTACTCTAGCAGTATCTCAGTTAAGATTACTTGTAGATGGAAAGAGATTAGACAGCAAGAAAAAAGCATCAATATATGAACCACGATGTGTTTTCAGCCATTATCCCACACATCCATGTGACACACAGTTTATAAGCCAGTATATTCCAGACAACCAAAGTGCCAATTTAGCAGATACTTTTAGTTGAGAAGGTTCACATGCTCTGTGCTGGTTTCAAATCATGTAATTACAGGAGAGCAATTCACAGTAACTGCTTTTAGGTACTGCAGCTGTTCTAGCTACAGTATCTGGATTTTCATGCCGTTACCTTAAATTGCCATTTGTTAGTACAACAACACACTCACTGACCACCAACAAAAAAATTTACTGCATTGAGATTCTTACAAGACATTAAATCTTCATTCTCTAAATTCACTCCCATCAGTAACAAATTATATGAATTACAACAACATGAAAAGAGTTGCTTCCGAGACGATGGATCTGGTTCCATATTTCTCATTTAAGCTGTTTACATTTCCTAGGGAGATGACTTATACTCTTAAATCCATCACAAAATTCAAGAGAAGATAGATGGGAGTTAAGATAAGAAGCTGGCAGTTCACTGTTACCACCAATTACATTCCATCCATCTGCATGCTTTCCATTATTGTTGATTACATGTGTGCAAAACCAAATATTCACAAAACCAAGTATCCATTTTGCTGTACTCCATAATTGAATGTTACCACAAGACCTACAAATTTAAAGAACAGTTCTGAATTCAGCTTCAAAGTAACAGAATTGATGGTCAGTACTGATGATTATTACCAATTATTGTCAACTTTGGTGTACAGTAATTACCTCAAAAAGCTCAAAAGTGTAATATTGTAAGAATTAATACAGACATTTTACTGGTTTAAGCACGTCATTAAAAAAACACCCAACGAACCAGCCACAAAACTAAACCTGAAACCGACAGATAACCAGAACTTACCAGAACCCTAAAGAAGTAGAGATATTCTGCAGCTCCTGAGTAATTACCACACTCATACTGGAATTTTGCATACCTGTAGAGTGTATCTAGGTACTCCTGCCTAAACTGAAAAGGAATACAATAAAAGCTTTTATTCACTAGGAAAAAAGAAACATGCCGATTTTAATAGTAGAGTAAGCTTCAAAATACGTATTTTTCCAAAGACATTGTACACAGAAAAAGACAACAAAACTATGGTAACTCTCAATCCATGCCATGAAATGAAAGATTATACCAATAATAGGAAAAGGTGAAATTCTGTATTGCAAAGTAAAGCACATCTTAGTTACACAGGTGCAGCTAACATGAAATTTCAGCTTTGTTTGTATAAAAATTAAAAGTTCAAAGGCATAAATGTTAGCAATTCTGCCAATTAGCTACATTGAAAATTAGGCAAAACACCAGTCCATAACTGTTCAAAGCTGTCAGCTGTGAGAGGCTGAGTGAAGACACTGAGAACTGAATTCAACAGGTAAAAACTTACCCCATGCTTCTCAGCTAAATAGTCAAACAGCATCCGACCATCTCTATAACGAAAGGATAGAAAGTGCTGCTTTTACAAAACAAACTGAGAGTCACCACGCAACACATTACACAATGCAACGCCATTTTTAAGGTAAAATACACAAAATTGAGCATAAATTTAAAGTGCTATTCCTCCACTTGTTGATCACATACAGCTGCAGAAATATTGAGCCATCTATTTCTGAAGTGTCGTGAAGAAGTTTCAAAAATGTCAAATTATTCTAACTTCAAATAAAGAATGCCACGTGCACCAACTACAGTTAAGAGTGGGTGTAAGGTTGTTTTAAATTTGATAGCATCCTTAACATTCAGTATGAAAGTTAAATTCTGAATTAGATCTCTCCTCACTTTCACGTTCTAATTCCAGAGCAGTTACTCTAGACAGTCTTGATTTTAACAGGAGACAGGGAAAAGAAAAACAGTAAAGACTAAAGTAAATAGGAACTTATTCCACTGTTAGCAGAGACACAGTGGTTAGCAAGAATATCTCTACCACAGAAAACACCTGCAGAATACAAAACTAAAAAATAAACAAGCTAGTAAGTTCTAAACATCTAATTCACCTATGATCGTAACTCTGAAGTCTATTTTTTATTCAACATTAATATTAAAAGGACAAGTAGTATTATCTGGATCAAAGGAAAGTTTGAGCCTCCAGGAGGCAACCTATAAATTCCCTGGAACAAAGATACGGTAAAAAGTGTATGCAAGGGACTATTTCCCCATGTACTCCGAAATCAACTGACTGCATAGATATGAGTTTCTTTAAAACTTATGGTTTAAGATTCTACAGGGAAGTGGCACATTGCCAAGTGAGCCAAGAATGACAATCCATAGTGATACTCGTGAAAGCAATTAAATAATCTCATTAATTTGTTCCAGTGGAACAAACTTCAAGGATGAGGAATATTGACTATTCCTCTAGAATCTTAAAGTCAACGTCCTCCAACAGTTGCCTAGAAAAGTGAAATATTTTGGTTTATTCGTGAAAGAACTTCTACCTGCAAAGTCTCCTTTAGTCATCATTTCCCAGACTTTGGTATTCCATACAGTGCTGTCATGGATCAAAAGCCATGATCTAAAGCCCTCATAATATACAGCTCTGAATTTTATACAAATTCCAAATAACCAGTAGAAATTCACAAAAGGCAAAGAATCAAAAGTTGCTTTCTACTATCTACAGCACACCACTCAAGGTATAGACAGATGGGCATCTATCAGCCTGATTCTACCCATCACTATTCAACCCCAATAATCTGGATTACAACTACTGGCCAATAACCAAAAACAGAATTTCTGAGCTGCCAAGTTTCCAGGCACTGTACAAACAAAAATCACATACCAATTCTAAAACAAAACTTGCTGCATACAAGTAGTAGGGCTAATATTCTACAGCAAGCTATATTCCATGCATTTATTGACTTTATCTCTTGCTTCCACACAGGGCATTTCTAATTTGAAATAAGTACTACAGACCAACTTCCCTGAATCAAAAGTCAAGTAACAGAGCACATTTCCCAAGAAGTGCTAGTACTTTAGTTTTTTTCCTAGGCCAAGTGTTATTATAAAAACCGGCTGAAGGCAAAGCAAGAATTGGACAAGATCTCTAAAATTCAATTAGATTTGAATAGTTGGGATAATACCAGGAAGTCTTTCCTTTAAGATAGTCCCAGTTAATAACTTCAAGGCAGTTAAAGAACAGCAATTGGAACGATCACTTTCAAAGCTATACTTCCAAGGGTGTTTGGCTCCTGGCTTTGCATAACCCCAGATCATTAAGTAAATGCAATTCCTTTTCTTATTGTAATTATCTGACACAGTGATTCTGGAATGAGATACACAGGCAGCTTACTTAGTTAGCAAACCTTTTTGCAGCAGAAACTTAAGTACGTTCCGGTGATATCAGAACATAAAATAAGCTTTTTCTGATGCGCTGCAAAACTAACAGATTTCATGATTCCTACTGACATCTCATTTCATGTGCACACTGAGACACAATACAGTGCACCTCACCATTTCTGCACTGACCAAGTTCTAAATTACTCTGTAACAAATTCTGAAAACAATGCAAAGAGAAAACGCTCTGGAGAAAAAAAGAAGGGAAAGAAAAAAGGGATGGTAATTCGAATTTGTTTCAAATACACATTAAGTTCCTCCTCCTTCAGGGACCCATATCCTTCAGGGGAGTTTGTTCCCAAACAAAGGTATACTCATAGAGAAGATTTCTGCAGGCTAGAAAGTTCATTCAATATTTTTCTAAGAAATTCCAGAAGTAATGTTACAGTTGCATGTAGAAGGGTAAAGCTTGTCAACAGTAAACCTGAGTACAGGCTTCACCTTCAAATTAAGTCATAGGTGCTCTATCTGGTGCAGTATGCTCTACTTGAATCTTAGGGAAAGAAATGATCCAATTAATATTCCAGAGTTTGCCAGACACACATACAACAGTGAAAACTGTTTCCTATGTAAAGGCATGAGCAATAATTCATGCCCAAACAAATACCTGCCCACTCCTCTGTTGAAGGTGTGCAGTTATTCCTCAGTGAATACAGCTGAACTCTTTCCTACAGAACCCAATTCAAGCTTAACCACGAGAGAACTCTCACAGACCATCAGATATAATGTGCAGAAACTCATTCTACTTTATTTACTCCTATAAGCAAATTAAGAAGAAATTGGATGTGTCTTAAAAAGATTATTCTGAGCACCACCTTATACAAACAAGTTGAAACAGTTCGGGCGTGCAGAGGGTAAGGGGAAAAAAGGACAGAACTCCTGAAAGAAATGCACTCTAAGGCTGAAAGGATGCTTATCTACCAGGTCTCTCCCACAATCCTTTGTGGAGGGCAGAAAAGAGAATCTGATTATTTTAGTCCATATTTCCCCTCAAAAAACTCTAAACCCCTTCAAAACCCAAACAAAAAAGCCCCTCAACCTCCTCAAAACCAATCTCTACTGTGACTGGACTGCACTGAATCATGACTGTCACTTGTATCAACTTGAGTCACAAATATTAAAATCAAAGGATGCCTTTTACAAAGCAGGTAAAAGCACTGACAAAGCAAACTGTGTCCAGCAATTTCAAATATCTGACCATAATCACTACTTAAATACTGTGTGGAAATGGAAGTGTCTTTCTTTGCAGTCGCTACAGAGAAACCATTCCTACCATCGGCACCGAAGAGCCAAGAAGCCGTCCTGAGACACCGTTACAAATTACCTAGTGGACTGCATTTGCCTCGTAGTCTCTGGATCCTCAAACATCTTGACAATAGGCTCCGTTTCAGCCTGAAGCTGCTTCAGCTGTGCAACAACAGTTGTTCTCTTCTCACGCAAAGCTAAACACACAAACAAAAAGACTTTAGTATCTTAAGTTTTTACAGGAACCAACCTATAATTACATGGTGCTGACTTTCAGACACATCTTCCCAATTCCTACTCGACTTGTTCTCTGTCAAGCCAGAAACACAGAGATATCTAATGATTTTTTAACTTAATAAAAAGCTCCTACTATTTGGTTCTTTTCCTCCAGTATGGGTTCTGATCAGGCCCCTAAAGAGCAGATGGGTTCTAACCAGGCCCCTAAAGACCCTGCTGGAGCAGAGTCTGTATTAGACAAGGAATCTTCAATCTTCCAGTAAGGGAAAAAGAACCTTTTAACTAAGTTCACTTATTTTGAGTAAACTTGGAAAAAAGTAAACAGTCCCATGATACTGATTTTCTTCTGACTGATGACCAGGTTCTGACAGCACATTTATTGAATACTCAATTAAAAACTGACAGGAAAAATTTCAAGCAGCTCAATCTGCAAAGTTTTCTTTTTAAACACTCTCCATGCTTCATTGGAACATTAAGCCTTTAATGAAAAATGGGCAGAAAATAGAACTAACAGTTCAGGGCACTTATTTTACACAGATCCAAACTTCTTCACCAAGTGCTACCAATGCAATAAAATGAAGACTTAAATAAAATTCAGAAAAATCTCTATGTTGAAAAACAAAATAAAGAAAAATCACTCTGACACTGGCTACATGACCCAAGAAACATACAGTATCACAGAAGCCAAGAGAAAATTCCAGGAGAAAAATGCAGAAAACTGTGAAAGTAAGCCACACACCAGAACATTCAATGCCACAGGGAACCTATGAGACATTTCTTTGGTGATTTGACATAGATATTTGAACAAGGCACCCAAAGTGCCTAACAGCATAATGGTGACCCAGCCTAAAACTAAGAACAACTTGCCTGATAGGAAGTGTTCCAGTAAGGAGAAATTATCTCCAACTTTAGTTGACACTTGAGATTATAAAAGAGGAAGGGGAAACAGATGAAAGAAAAATCATTCAGTTGACTTACTAAAAATACGACAATGTTTTCCTGTGCCATCTCCTGGATGTGTAATTGTAAGTTGGTCTCATGGAAGACAAGACAAAAGCAACTATAAACTGTGTTGGGACATTTCTAAGTATAACTGTGTTAAGTGAACTTAGCTTTTGAGTACTTTAAACAGTGAAGTTGTTAAAAAAAATCAGCATAAACTTCTAATGAAGCCAGAAGATATCACAAGTAAGAACTACCTGTCTGCACACACATGCTAAGTATTGATACATGAGGATGGCACATACCAGAAAGATTTCAGAGTAAGTTAAGGCATTTGCATAGGAAGCTGTGCAAGCAAGCACCTGAACAACTGACTCCATGTGCAAGAACTAGCTCTACTTATGTTAACTGAATAAAAGCCACAGATCAAACAAGGCTAAGTCATCATATAAAAAAATCCTGCCAAACTGATGATGTAAAATCCAAGAGACGTTTGAAAAGAACATAAGAAAAACATTACAAATGTGGAAGTTACTGGTTTATAATGAAGGCAGAGCTCTCCCAGGGACCAAATTCATTCAATTTTCTTGCAGCTGTGACCTTACAACTCTTGGGCAACTTGCTTAAATAACTGGCTGTAACCAGAATATCAAAGACAGGCTTGCTATTTCTTGTGCTGTTTACTACTTCAGTATTTTACTCCTTATTTACTACTGTAACGTTCTTCAACTACACTAATGTCCTTCAAAAGTTTAGAAAGGCTGAAGCAGGGAAAGCAAGAGAAGAGCCAGGAGCTGAACTCATTGATCCTTGTGGGTCCCTTCCCACTCAGCATATTCTGTGATATTCAGCTTCAAGATCTTTTACAGCCCTGATACAGCCTGACTTTTTCAATCCATAGAAGTGCTAAGTATCATAACAGTGGAGCCATTGCTATAACTGTTTTCTCAGATTACAGAAGGGAAATCCTCTGGTTCCCATTACGTGTTACAAGTCTCGTGCACCATCCCATATATGCACATTACAACATCTCATGAGAGCAAAGATTTGGTCAAATCATTGACTCCAACGTCCATAAGTCTATCAGCTCTCTTCTGATCTTTCCAAAGAAGCCAACTCATCTCTGCAGCTTAAGGAGCCTGAAAAGAGTAAGACCCAGAGGCAGAATGCAAAAGCATCTGTGTCTCTTCTTCCCAAGATGCAGGCAAGACAGAGTAATTGCCCAAAATGATAAAAAGATAGAGAAATAGGAAGAGAGAGAATATTCAAAGACTAGGTCAGGAAGAAAAGACAAATAAAACTAAAAAAACAAAAGCAGGGAAAAAAATGTCAAGCAAAACCAAAACACCCATGAAGGACCAGAAATTAGAGAAAGCAAGATAACAATTTTCTCCCGCTCCCCAAATGCTCCTCAAGAAGACAGAAATTTCTGAAGTAAACAGGAAGTTCCCAAAATCATGGATAAGATAGTAACAGATTAAATTTCATATTCATTATAATCGTAAATATAATTTATTTTCTTCTAGACAAACAGCAATTTACATACTGACAAAATAAAGGAAAACATGTATTTTCAGAAACACCTTTCCCCAAAGTCTAAAAATCAGCCAGACAGATTAATGGAATGACTTACAAAGGAACTCCAGTCTTAACATACCGGATGCTTTAAAGAAAGTCTAATGCCACCAAATTCACTGTGCAATAATGTTTGATAGATGAAATGTTAGTGCAGTGCAACATTAGGCTGTACCTTTAAAGTACTTGAAATTACCAAATCAGCATCAAAATTCTTCCCATATCTCTACAAGACTAAGTTCCTGACAGATTAAGAAACCCAAACTTCCCATGATTAGGGAATTCTATTTATTTCAGTATTGCACATCCTTTTTTTAAGGCTAAACTAAAACAGTATTCTAGTTTTTGAACGGAACAAGCAAATTACCACCAGTTCTTTGTTAGGCAGAAATGTTATAAAACAAATTTTACATCTAAATGAGCACCTTACCATGTGGAATTTCATCGGAATAGAGATTTTTGTACACATCCATAGCAAAATCCACCATGTTGGTATCACTAAGGAGATCCAGTTTTCCTTGGAGTAGTTCTTTTTCATTGTATATCTGAAACAGAAATTATTAACAGATTTATTTGATTAGTATTACAGAGTTTCAATTTATATCATGTAGTTACTTTTATGGAACAGTTTATGGACTTTCGTACAATTGAAATATTTTAAACATCAAATCTCACAGCTCTGTTATTAAGTGTGCTTACTACAAAGCCTTTCTATATTTTCAGTCTTGGCAAAGTGCCAAAACCTTTCTGCTATTTATTCAAGCAGGAACTTCAAGGACTATTTAGAAGTCAAGTAACATCACCATTCTCTTAATAGGAATAGTAATTCCAACTGCAAAACTTATGTATATATTTTAGAAAATAATAAAACCTTTGTCAGATTTTTTTCCCAAAGTACTGAATACTTCCCACAAAGCGAAATGCTGAACAGAACAGACTAGTTAAATTATTTCAAGTGGATGTAAGAATAGATGCTCAAGATTAATTTATAACTTAATTGCAGTGCAGATTAATTTAAAATATGTTGCCAGATCTAACGTACAAGAACAAATTTAGAGTAGTTGTGTAATTGGATGGGTCCCTTCCCAACCTGTCAAACTGTCAAACTTTAAACCTGTTTTTTACACTTCCTACCTCATAATTTAGCAGTGAGTTGCACACTACTGTTAGGTCCTCAAGATGTAGGTGAGGGCCAAATCTAGAGTATTCCTCAAAAATACATTTGCTCAAGAGCTGTATTGCAAGTCATCACACCATATGACCATCTCAAATATAGAATCTGCACGTTTAATTGGGCTCTGAACATTGTGTTGTTCACGATTAACACTACCAAAAATAACTCTTTAGTTAACTTGATCTGACTTACAAAGGCTAAAATAGTAAAAACGCCTCCAAGATGACAGGCATTAAGGAAAGTCCACTGGCTAGACAGGACAACTGATTAGGACAACTCTCAATATATGCATGGCTAATTAGTTAATTTCTGAAACCTAAAATAATACCTATTTTAAATTCAAAACTTATGTAATTTTGCACATTTTAAAACAGTTAAGTGCTTCATATACTTTACGCTAAGCTCTCAGTTTACACTACTTCCACCATTACTGGGTTACAACATCAAAATATGTATAAGACGACCAACAAGGAACAACTCTAGAAGGAACTTACACTTGTTTTCAATACAGTTTTGTGGTAACAAAGGTTTCACATTCAAGTGAATTAGCAATATTGGCACAACCCCACAGATCACGCAGAGCTCGGCGGCCACGGCGAGTGTCCCACGCCGTGGAATTGGGAACAGCGGCTGCGAGGGACAGCTTTGGCTCTTCCCTTCCCCGAATACAAGAAGGGAAAGACACTAAGCCAAACCCGAGAAAAGAGAAAGATTAGAAGGAGCTCTGCGCTGCCTCACAAAAGAGCGGCCGCGGAACTGCACGGCAGGATCAAGGAGCGGCTCCCCCGGGCCTCCTCTCAGCCCTGCTCCCGCTCCTCCCGGCGCAGCCCCGCACGCCTCGCCCTCGATCCACGCGGCGCAGGAGGACCGAGCTCCTTCCTGCGAAGGCGACGAGTCCCTCACNCGGTCCCGGTCCCGGTCCCGGTCCCGGCTGGGCCGAGATGTGCCGCTCTAAGGAGCGGAGGCGCGGGAGCGAAGCTTCATCTCCATCCTGCCGGATCCCGCTCTCGTGCCCTCGGCGGCTGTAGGGCCGGTCCCGGTGCGCGGTGTGGAGCCGGGGCTCTGGCGGGGGGCGGGTGAAGGCGCCGGTGGAGCGTGTGAGCAGATGCTGAGGGATGGTTGGTCTCTTGTGGCAGGTCCATTTTAACAGTGGGATTTCTGGAGAGGTGAATGTCTCCCGAAAGCATTACGGAGCAGCCGTGAGGTGCGAGTCCAGCCCCCACACTTTGTGCCCCTGTGGGAGCTTGACTTGATTTAATCTCGTAAAGAGGATCTGAAAAGGGGTCTAAGCTGTTCTTGGCACCAAGTGAAAAGTTTGTTAAGTGTTGGTCCATGTTGGTCATGATTCCGAGCCCTCAGTGGTAGGGCCATGCCAGACTGAGATGCAGTAAGGAGGCTGGGGAGCTGCTGGACAATGGCTTACAAAGGGAAATCCAAGCGAGTAAAGAAATGTATTGCCGAGTGTAGCAACAGAAATGGAAGAATCACTAATATTGATGGTAACTTGCCTATTTCTTGTAGCCAGAGTAAAGAAGCATTGGTACTGGCTGTGCAGGGAAGCATTCAAGTCACCCTCCCTATAGGTATTTAAAAGCTGTGGATGTGGTGTGATGGTGCATGTGGCATGGTTGGACTAGATCTTAGAAGTCTTTTCCAACTTAAGTGATTCTGTGATTCACTGTGTTGTTAACTTACCAGAACACTGAAAGATACAAAAAGGTATGTTTCGCTTTTATACTTCGTGAGTTTTCTACTTGTTCTGCCAGGACACATAGTTGATTCTAGTGAGTCAAGCCGCATCTCTGCACATTAAGCATGACTAAAACCTTTGTCACAAGGAAACTTTTTCTTTCCTGGGCAGAAGCATAAATAATTTGCTTAGTGATTCATATAACAACAGACTATGTCTGCGGTATCTATGGTAGGTGTTCATGTGGAATAATGAATTAATATAGTTGTAGTATGGGTTACTTTTAAACTCAGCTGGTTTGTTTTAAATGTTAATGGGAGATGAGAAATAAGGAAGTCGAACGTTTATGAAGCCATTTTTCAGGCAGCTAATTGTGTCCTCCCTACCTTAACAGAAAGATGTAAAGGCTGCAGAATTGAGGATGTTTTTAAAGGTAAGTCTTCATTGCAGTTAAATTATTACAGTGGTAGAAAAAAAAAAGTGTGTAGAATGAATTAAATCAGTTCTTCACATGATTCCAGTTATTAACACTTTTATATAAAAATGTGGTATATGTAATTTTGTATTAGTAATGCTCTTCTTGGAGCATCATCTTTAGGAAAGAATCCATCTTTTATCTGCGAGACAACCTTGGATTTTTCATAGTAATTGTAGATATTTACTTAAAGGGTACTTACATATTGCTGATAACATACATTAGCTCTGATGGGGAAAATTATCCCC
>WEIV01006049.1:31402-83258 GCA_013390005.1 Calyptomena viridis | reverse complement strand
TGCCTCGGACTGGGTGAAGGCATCAGTGGAGCGTGTGAGCAGGTGCTGAGGGACGGTTGGTCTCTTGTGGCAAGTCCATTTTAACAGTGGGATTTCTGGAGAGGTGAATGTCTCCCGAAAGCATTACGGAGCAGCCGTGAGGTGCGAGTCCAGCCCCCACACTTTGTGCCCCTGTGGGAGCTTGACTTGATTTAATCTCGTAAAGAGGATCTGAAAAGGGGTCTAAGCTGTTCTTGGCACCAAGTGAAAAGTTTGTTAAGTGTTGGTCCATGTTGGTCATGATTCCGAGCCCTCAGTGGTAGGGCCATGCCAGACTGAGATGCAGTAAGGAGGCTGGGGAGCTGCTGGACAATGGCTTACAAAGGGAAATCCAAGCGAGTAAAGAAATGTATTGCCGAGTGTAGCAACAGAAATGGAAGAATCACTAATATTGATGGTAACTGGCCTATTTCTTGTAGCCAGAGTAAAGAAGCATTGGTACTGGCTGTGCAGGGAAGCATTCAAGTCACCCTCCCTGTAGGTATTTAAAAGCTGTGGATGTGGTGTGATGGTGCATGTGGCATGGTTGGACTAGATCTTAGAAGTCTTTTCCAACTTAAGTGATTCTGTGATTCACTGTGTTGTTAACTTACCAGAACACTGAAAGATACAAAAAGGTATGTTTCGCTTTTATACTTCGTGAGTTTTCTACTTGTTCTGCCAGGACACATAGTTGATTCTAGTGAGTCAAGCCGCATCTCTGCACATTAAGCATGACTAAAACCTTTGTCACAAGGAAACTTTTTCTTTCCTGGGCAGAAGCATAAATAATTTGCTTAGTGATTCATATAACAACAGACTATGTCTGCGGTATCTATGGTAGGTGTTCATGTGGAATAATGAATTAATATAGTTGTAGTATGGGTTACTTTTAAACTCAGCTGGTTTCTTTTAAATGTTAATGGAAGATGAGAAATAAGGAAGTCGAACGTTTATGAAGCCATTTTTCAGGCAGCTAATTGTGTCCTCCCTACCTTAACAGAAAGATGTAAAGGCTGCAGAATTGAGGATGTTTTTAAAGGTAAGTCTTCATTGCAGTTAAATTATTACAGTGGTAGAAAAAAAAAAGTGTGTAGAATGAATTAAATCAGTTCTTCACATGATTCCAGTTATTAACACTTTTATATAAAAATGTGGTATATGTAATTTTGTATTAGTAATGCTCTTCTTGGAGCATCATCTTTAGGAAAGAATCCATCTTTTATCTGCGAGACAACCTTGGATTTTTCATAGTAATTGTAGATATTTACTTAAAGGGTACTTACATATTGCTGATAACATACATTAGCTCTGATGGGGAAAATTATCCCCTGTGTTACTTTTCACATAATAACTGTATGAGTTTCACTAAGGCCTATTCAAACTTGCTGTTGGTCGTTTCTCCTCATGGCAGTGAGGTTACAGAGCTGCCAGTGGAAGGCAGACTGTGGAGTTGCCAGTGCAAGATCCTCAACACTACGAGAGGCTAAAGCATCCGAGGCACTGGGCAGTGTTCAATTCCAGTTGATGAGGGACTGTCTGCAAGAAACAAGCACAGTAATGATGGAAAAGGTGCAAAGAACTATCTACTATTACAACAATACTGTGCCAAGGGGAAGGGTCAGGAAAACACTTGTAAATATTTGAGGTGAAATATACTCTGTGCTGAGGACTACTGTGCTGAAAAGAGTGTGTCTAACTGCTTTAGCCATATCATCTAGTGAAATAGCTATAGCCCTCTTGGTGAAAATTGTTCTAAAATACATTTAAGCTTTCATGACAAAAGTCTTACCAGACTTAACTGAATAACAAGAATTTTGAGTTTATTTTGAAGTCTTGCACAGACACCTGACTGAGGAATTACACAAGGCATAGTAACCTCTAAGCCAAGTTTAATTTTTGACATAGACTGGGCTTGAGGTTGAACTGCTTTAACCCAGTGAAGTGCTTCCCTTCTGGAAGTTCAGTTCACTGTACTTAAAATTGCTAGTTTGGTTCATGTAATAAAAGCCATTTGGCTAGAATTATCTAGACTAATAGCTTAAGAAAATCAAAAGGAATGTATTTTGCTTAGGCTGGGTCTTTTGATTTCATAATTTTTAAATAGCAACAAAATTTTGTCTGAAGGATTCCATTTACAGAATTGGTTGTCATTTATCTTATTGTTAACACAACAGTGGAACCCAGCATTCTTTGAATTGATAGAAGTAAATAATCATTAGGCAATCATAGTAAAATATTTTTTTCTCTCCATTTTCAATGGGAAATTGAATCTATTAACTTCTTCCACATCCTTTGATATGATTCAAGCTTTATGTAACTTTTTTTTGTGGTTTTTAAAATTTATTTAATTTGTTTTCAGAAATTATATTTTTGTCTTTCTTCTTTGGATCAATAATTTGAATCAAGTGAACATTTGCATAGATACCAATCAGTTCTAATATATTCTCTGTCAAGGTTTCAGCCAAACTTAGGTTTTTGTAAAACAGGTAAATGAAGTACTTTCCCCTCCTCTCTTCAAAGATAATTGGGAAGAACAGTCAAAACAAGAACATAGTTATTTCATAGGGAAAGGGGTTTTATATTTACATTCCACTTGTAGGAAAAAATATTCCCTTTTTCATGGCTTATAGATACAAGATACCTGTCAGAACAGAAGTTTTAAGAGGTGAACCTCTTAACACATGCAGATGTCTCTGCTGACTGACACCCTCTTAAGGATCACATCCTGTGTCATAATATAGTTACACATAGGGTTAAAATTAGAAGTGTGAAGAAAACCTTATGATTCATGGCTTGTTCTTAGTCTTTACCTTGATTTCTTTAGTGAACACAGTAATATCGAAGGAATGGAGGGGGGAACTTTTCACACAGAAGTAGTCTCTACCTTTCCTCCCTGTGGTACAATTTTGATTTTGTTTGTCAAGGTAACAAGAAAAGGTAGAAGAAAGTGTAATTTTATTTGAAAATAACAAATGCATCTTCTGTGTTACCAGGTTATCCAATTCTGTGCTTTCAAGAGAGACTTTAAAGGCTTGTTGTAAGGCAGAACTATGTCTAGGAATTAGACAATACTTCAGTGAGCTTAGGTGGGTTGCTAAGGAATAACTGAATTTGGCTCACTAAGTATGACATAGTGTACTTTAAATATAGAACACAAGGCAAAGGAAATTGTAAGTAGAGCTTTTTATCCCAGAGTATTGGAATCAGTGAGGAGGGGCATAATTTAATCTCAGATCTTTATTATTGGTGGTGATGGATGAGCATGAAAGAAACCGGCTTTGCTTTCCAATCCCAAGTTCTTCACAGGAGAAAGATACAGAGAAAAACTATTGGAGTTCAAGTATACTTGAGTTGAAGATCAGAGAAAAATGAGGCTTTTCAAAATAAGCATGTTCTAAAGTTATTTTTCAAAATAGCTTTATACATTAAGGGGTACAATAAGTCATGCATTAAGTAACTTGAAATTGTTGCTGCTTTAATAAAAAAAAAAAGAGAAATAAAAGGGAGGGGAAAAAAAGGAAATTTTCCCAGTGGGAAATATTTTTATATTTTATGTCTCCAGGAAGTATTCAGGGAAAATAATAAACCATTATGAAAAAGTTTCAATATAATGACTGTGCAACAACTTGTAGTGAATATTATTTTATAAGTTACATATGGAAATAACTTTACATGCCAATGAACAGCCAGCAGCTCTTACTGTATATTCCTTCTCGGTCCCTGAACATTGGATCAGTTTAGGTTCAGTTATGAAATATTAAAGATTTATGGAATGATTGTACATGAAAATCTGAGTTGAAGGTGATACACATACTTGTATCACCAGGCTTTTTGAAACAATCATTTGAAAACCATCTGAAATTGATATAAACCTGGTTGTAGCCATGAGTTTCATGACCTCTGTTTCTGTTGAATGGTCTTTTTTCTGTCTCAGATACATTTTCTGACTGTGAATTTAAAAATTTTCTTCCCTTTTCTTAGCTTAAGACATTTACCTTCAAGTTTCAGTATTTTAAAATCTTTTGAAAATCTTTTTAATACATAGAAAATGGAGGGAATGTTTGTTTTGTGAGGACTTGAATAAAGGTGTTGTAAACTTGAAGCATTATGTGTCAAGTGTCATTTCTTGAAATGGAAGATTTTCTTTGAGCCTTCTTCAAGTAAGGAAGGGTTAAACAGTTTTTTGTCACATTCATGTGTGTGGGATAGTACCTGCCGTAGTTTACCAGATTTTGAGGCATTAATTTTATGTTTTCATCTTTTATTATATTGTAAATTTTTTATGGCAGCTTTATGTAGTATTGCATTAGTTTCTTTGTTTCATTACTGCATTATTGATCATCTTTCAGTAATTACTGAGTTGCTCTAATAAAGGCTGTAAATACATAACATTCACAACTCTACTCTGACTTGTAAGTACAGGATTGTAAAGTACTTGAGTAAAAGTAACTCCCAAATTTAAACTTACATTCATTAGGAACCACTTAGCTCTGACCCAGGGGTCTACCACTCTTAACATAAGCATGGCACAACCCTCTTGAAAGTCCTGCTAACTGGAGCACAGATAGATAGATCAATTCCACAACAAATTAATGCTCAAGTAAACTGCCCCAAGAGGTTAGGGGGAGAAGTGGGTAAAGAGAGATGTATAATGCTTCATATATGTTCTGTCTTTTTTTAGGTTCAAAATCCATAGCTTTGTAATCAGATGGTGGACCAGGCCAAAATCTTCACAGCAGAAACTAGTTCAGAATCAGAACAAAGTGAAAGGGAGCTGTATCTATTTACTTCTCATTATTTTTCCATGTACAGGTTTTGGGGTTTTTTTTGTAAACCAGCCCACTGCACCCTGGCTTATGTTGCCAAACAGGTCATTTGATCTTCCCAGAAGGATGGAGTAGTGTTCTCTTGCAGCAAGACTAAATAAGAGAAGAGAGACTTAGGGTTGTTGCCAGGCAAGTGGGCAGAGCAGGTCTGGCACTGTGGACAAATGATCTGGACATTCTTTTTAGGTAGTTTAGGAAGAGCTTACAGTTGAAAACAGAGGCCTTCATTTTAAATATGTTTCCCTGGCAGCTCCATATTTACTTGCATTTACTGCAGGAACACTTTGTCATTTCTCAGGATTATTGTTAATCACTCTGCTGTCAGCCTGCTCAGTTATTGGAGTCTAGACTGGCCCCAGTAGCAGGGAGGATGGGGTGTCAAAGCCCATTCTCCTGCCCCATTCTGTTATAGGACAGAACTGGGGCTTGCAATTCTAGTCCTGACTGCTTGCAGTAACTTCACAGAAGTGAGCAGCTTGGGAAAGAGTAGTTCTGAATACTTGTAGGTAGAGCTTGGTGCCTTTGCTGTGGGAGCCTCTGGGGTGTGTAAGTGGATTTAAGGGCAATCTGAAGACATCAGATGAACATGCGAAGGGTTAAACAGCAGTACATTTCATGTTAAGGTGCCTTATTGTACCTGTTTTCAGGAGGTCATGATAATGGTCAGGTCACAGTCACCATGGCAAATCCTACAAAAAAGCTGTATTTGAATTAGTCTAATATGTCCATGGCCTTGTGCATCAGTGTCAGACAGCTTTTGTTCAGAAAGGATGGGACTGTGTTACAGGTGTAGGATACTGCCCTGTAATGCTCAGGGGGAAGGCAGAGGAACCAACAGCCTGTAGTGGATCTGGTTGGGTTCATTTGTGAACCAACGTGATTAGTGGTTTTACTCTGTTAGATTATCTCACATTCATTTGCTTGTCCACAGCATTATGTTCAGTAGGTTTTGGCTTCCCTTCCTAGCAGGGAGGGCATGGCTGGTCCAGGAATGCTGGAGACAAAGTCATGCTGGATCATAGTGTGCTGCTCCTCATGGAGCTCCTACTGGCGTCAGACATTACAAACCAAGGGCCCTGAGCACCCCCTGGCAGTTGTTTCCACACATACCCCCTGACCTCTGGGATCTTTCCTCCAGCTGGGATTTCCACTGCCTTCTTTCCAGGCCCCTTTCTTCTCTCCAAGGCCATGTCTTTTTTTTCAGGGAACCCTTCTCTGAGGCCCCTAGCATCCCATTTTCTTAAGTAGTCTGTGTAGAAACACAATACATGATCAGCCTCCTAATTGGAGGTTCTGTCTCTGTATTAATTGAAGGAGTTGGGTTGTGCCACTCTTCAGTCACAATGTTATCAAAATTTATAGCCAGATGGTACTGGTTGCCAGTCAGAAGTAGCAGTCTTCCTGAGGGTTCAAAAGTTCAGTTGCAGATATTCATACAGGTGTAAGACACAATTATCACCTGCCTTCTAAGGTTTAAATTTTTTTTTCTTTTTTTTTTTTTTTTTCCATACAACAGTAATGCACCAAAGATGCCTGAAAATACAAAAAGAAACCATTGCTGTTCTCGGGCTTTGTCCATGGGAAGTGGACTGCGTCACCATGCTAACCACAAGAAAAACATTCCAGTCTTACAGTGTTCCCTGTACTCATCTCAAATTAACTTCTCTAGGAGGGATAACATTTTAGGCGCATTTGTTGAGGAGGAAAATTGAAGCAGGGAGATGATAAAGACTTACTGAGAGCTAGCACAATAGATTGGTGGCAGGACTAGGGAAAGAGGAAAAGATCTGACCTCACTCTGGTCTCTTGGAGTACTTAATTGTTGTAGGGGCCTCCAGTCGGTAATGAGTCTAAGACAGTGCAAAGCACAATTTCTCACGGGGGCGGGGGTTGTGGTGAAGATGTTCATTTCTCTCCTTTTGTTTGAGGGCCGTCTTTGAAGGCATTGTTCTTCCACAGCTGCAGTAGCCTACATTCATTGTGATAATTGTGGGACAATACATAGAATGGATGATTGATACATGAGATAAAGTTGTGTAAGAATATTACTAGACAATCATATGGAGATAATATATTACACAAAGACAGCTCAAAGAAATAAACTAAGGACAGTTTTAGTGGGGTACGTTGTGGGAGATGGTACAGCAGATCCAAATAGAGATGAAAACGGGTAAGAGGAACAGCAGCTAAAACATTTACTGAAACAAGTCACATAACAGGGCACGAGTTGAAGTATTACAGATAGGTGTAAGGAGCTCATGGACAGAAAAGGAAAGGAAGCAAATTCTCTGTGCTAATGAAGGGCTCTGTACTCTCCATGCACCCTGTCATCTTTTTTCCGTATCAGAAGGAGGTGTTAAGTACACTTTTTTCCTTTGGTAGGAAATCCAAGTGTACAGGCAGGGGCTGCGTATTTAGGTGTTTGGGACCGAGGGACACCACAAAGCAGACCAGGCTGGGCCCATCCAAGGAGGCAAGAAGGTGCCACAGTAGAGAGATTGCTGCCTTACAAAATGTGAGGTGAACTCAATGCTTTTGAAGCAGACCATGTCTGGGTCTATCTACCTGAAGGGTGTAGGATATAGAAAGCAGTGATCAGGCAAAGTTTGGTCTGGGTTTGATTTTTTTTTTTATTTTATTTTTGAGGCACCCTTTATAAATTTGTTACCAGCTCCATGTTCAGACTTTTGAGAGACAGGTTGTCCTACATTTTCTGACTCTTCTATTTATCAATCGTACTCTATGGCCTCGACAGCTTGAACATTCAGCAAATTTAATTTTAAGAGCATCTTGAAAAAATTTATAACAAGTTAAAAGAGTGGGAAAAAAAGAAAAGATGCAGCCTGCAGTGAGGAGAAATTGTTACTACTAAAGGAGTATGCGCAGTGAAGATACTAACTTGTTATTAACAGCTATCTACTGAGTCCACCGCTTAAGTGTTTTAGCAGATACATAATAAACGTGGCTTCTTTAGAAATATGTAGTTGAAGGAGAAATGGTTTAGGCACTCCTGTCAAATGATCACTCTGTAGTCGTGGGCTTTTCTTCCCTCTGAGCAATAGTTACTCACTAGTGCTGTGGTTACCTCTCAGAGCTGGCTCAGAATCCCCATCTAAATGCAGCCTCAACCAGGAAGGTGAAGGGAAGGATGACTTTCTCACTGTTGTACTTCTAATACAATGTTGATATGTACCGTTTGCATTACTGTTTTCAGTAAACAGGTTATGATGTCTTAGATCTCAATAATTATTCCTTTCTTGCCTAACAAGACTGGTAGTTCTAAATGTCTGGTATTTCCTGTAGACTAGTCTTTTGTGGCACGATATAATCTTGTAGAGTTTGATCCAAGCTTGTTGAAGTCGGAGGGATTTGTCAATTGACTTCAGTGTTTTTAGAGAGTCAGAAACAGAGGATTTGGACCAGAGCATTAGCATAATCGATAATACTCCCTGCAGCAGCACAGCATTTTCCCCACTATACCACTATACTAAATCAGCTTAAGATATTTAAAGTTGTTCAATTTTTCTTCCCCTCACAAAATACTGAAAAAATGTCAGTTGCTTATTCCAATCTTTTACAATATTGTTATTTCAGAAATACAGGCATCATGAGCTGTATATAGGCACAGAATGTTGTGAAACTTAACACATTTTAGATTTTGAAGCAGTGTTTGTACATGATGTCATGTGTTAAATTTCATCCCCTGGGAAAGATGTGTGTGTGATTTTTGTTTTGGTGGGTTTTTTTGTTTGTTTGGGGTTTTGGGGGGGGTTTTTTTGTTGGTTGGTTATTTTTTTCAAGCTGAGTTATTAGGCCCTGAAAAATGGAAGTGCTGATATATTCTGAAATAGTATTTCCTGAAGAGCCCAGTTAGAGCACTATTCTAAGAGTTTAATAAGTCCCATTGTGAGAGTCATTTGTCATTTTATCCCTACAGGCAATTTTGTAAAGATTAGTAAGGGCTATTTGTCAAAGTTAAATGCTGCTTAAAATTTTACTTCTAAAATACAAGCATTTTGTAAATATTCCTAGTTGTCCTTTTTAGATTATCTTGATAAAAATAGTTTTGAATAGGATAGATGGGTAAGGAAGTGTCTAAAGTGAATTGTTCATGTGCTTGCTTAGCTATGAAGAAGTAATTTTCTGTATAAATAGTTTCAACTGAGCCTTCACAGTTTTAGTCCAAAAATTAGGGTGGTCTGTGTGTAAAAACTCCCTGTGCCAATTGCCAATACTTGGAAAAATGCAGGTATTTTAAATAGGATTGGTTTAAAAGGAGAAGCTACTGTATTAGTGGCTAAAAGTGTAGGAATTGTGTATCCTGCTGTTTGTTTTTCTCTAGATGTGAATGATGTCTTGCAATTACAAAATGTTGTCAGTATGTGTTTCAAGCGTTTATACTTGTAAATGGAAATTAAGGTGCCAGTCTAGTGAATTCCCCCTACTTAACTCCATTAGGGTTTAATAAAGTTTCCACATACAAAGTATTTGCAATAGTAGGAAAAAGGCTGATACAAGAAAGCTGCCTTTACAGTAGCAAAATGATTTGTGATTTGCTTTTTAACATATTGTTTAAAGCATAATTGTATGAAAATGTTTACAAATGAAAACCATATTCCACTTAACTATGGCATTAACATTTTACAGGGAGTAAGGACCTTTCTCCTTTTAATTAGAGTAATCTAGGTTTTTCTTTGTTACTAATTGTTTTTCTGACCATGCAAAACTGGAGAGTTTAGATAGCTGAATTCACAGTAATCTGTTGTAGGCTTATAGGATCTGATTTAAAATCTCTGTTAGGGAAGTGGTAGTCTTTCTGTGTTGCTTGATTGCAGTCCCCCCAATTCATAAAACAAATACTGAAACAAGAAAGGGAGTGCGTATTTTCCTGAACTGTTTAATCAGCGAACTCTTCCCTAAAGATGGATCAAATCCTCTTTTTTAATTTATTCAGCATAAATGAATTAAATTGAAACCTGATTAGCCCACAGTTGGGAGAATCTCTCTGCAATGACTTGGAACACTTGCTAGGGATTAACGGCAAATCCCAAGCACTGTTATTATTCTGCACTGCCTTTTCTAGGAGCATCATTTGTTCATGGTAAGAGACTTTAGAGTCCTTTTGGAGACTACTGAAAGACTTATGTGCCTTTCGCCCTATAAACATTTGAAAATGCTTATATGTTATGATTAGACTCAACAATTCAACAGTAAGAATTTTCTGAGAATCATTTTGTGATTCGGTATTTATGAAGTCAAGTGTATGAGTTGCACAAAAGTATTATTATTTTACTCTAAGCAGTAGAAGAATTGCCATGATTGTAAAGTAGTAATTCCATTAGCTTGCTGTCAAAGCTAGGCCTGTGTCTTTTCTGCTAAAGACAAAAGCCCTTGTGCAAGTACTTGCTCATTATCCAGAAATAATAGGATACTATGCAGTTAAGTATGACAAGTTTTATTCTTGCATCAACAGTATGTTAATGATAAGCATAACATTAACCTGTTGAGAGACAGATTTCTTCAGAACAATCATTGTATGTCAAGTGTTTTTAGAAATTTGACAAAGAAGTCTCATTTTTAAGGCCAGAGCATAGCCAAAAGGTGGCAGTATTCTATTCAATATTCATTTGCAAAAAAAGCATAAAAATACATATTGACACTTTGCTTCCAATATCAGATCAAACTGGATGACTGTATCCTAAAAATAATGTTGGTTTATGAAAAGGACTTATTTAGAATAAAAGTAGAAATTAAATTTCTTGCTTATACCTTAAAGCTTGCAAAAAATAACCTAGTACATAAATTTTAATTATTAGGTGTTTAGTTACCTACATTGTCAGTAAAAGATAACTTTGGAGTCTAGGTGTTTTTATGGAGTGCTTATGAACATTAGAACTTTTTCTCTAAGTCTTGGCAGACTTAAATTATTTTACCTTCAAAAAGAAAGAAATTAATCTCCATATGCTTTTAATATGAGCCAAAAATGCTGCATTAAAAACAATTGGCTTTGTACACCCTAGAGATTCGTAATATTTTTCATAAAGTAAGTATGGGCATTTTTGTGCTGAGACGACAATAAGTTGAAGAATTGTTGAAATACTGCTTTTCCTGCCTGCCAAATTGTTTAGCTGCACGTCAATGGTTTGTGTCAGAGTAGTTTGAGATTATAGTCTGAATATTAGTGGGAGAGAATGCTTGCAAGTGCAATTATGTTCAAACAAATCTTTCCATGTAAATTTTAATCCATACTTACGTCAGATGTAAATACGAATTTACTGTAGTTACAGAATAAGTTTAAGCCCAATATAGTAAGTATTTTATTTTAATATGAAATACTTTTAAAAATAACTTCTTGTTACAGTCTTATAGAAATATTTAAGACTCGTAGACTTATTCCCCAATATTGGCCAGTCTGCTTTTCTGTTAATATTTTGCAGCCTTTTTTTCAGTGTTGAAAAGTTTTGATAAATATTCTATGTGAGCTAGAGGAAAACTTGAATCGGTAGGCAGAACCTGGGAAATCCAGTTGAAATAGTACTGCATTTTAGCATGCTTCCATATTCACCTCCAACAGAGTATAATTCATACCTATTGATCTTTCGTAATGTCAAGCAAAACATGGTACAGTTCCCAAGGGAACTGGAATTAACAAGCCTTTTGATACGTCACTGACTTTGCTATTTTGCCACTTAATTTTTTCAGTAGCCTACTCACTACATCTCTGCGGGCAGTTCCTTTTTCCACAAAAGAAGATGAGACACATTCAAGAATAATTTTGGTGTTCTCACATGGACAAGAAAGTGATGTGAAATTTAATTCTTTATTAATAATTTTATTCTTTATTGGTAATCAAATGAGGCAGAGCATTGTATCAGTAGCACAAACTCAGGAAACATCATGAAGGTAAGGATGAAGGTATTGGACGAATGTAGTTGGATACAACAGATATAACAAAGAGATTGTTCAGAAGACCAACATAGATGATGCTATTTTTTCACCAACAACTCATTAGTTTTTAACAAAAAGTCCTAAGGAAGTACAAGGGTGCAAATGCTGACTTTGCTAATAATGTATTTCCTGCTGGGCTCCAGTGTTTGTGACCCATCTGCTTCTAGAGTCTATTCCCAAAGAGTATTTTAGAAAAGCTTACTTGTACAGAAAGGCCTAGAAATTTCCTGAAATTACTCTGGGAACAAATCCAGATAGTGAAAACTCTGGGATATATTCTTGCATATTGATACTGGAGAGAACCATTGCTTATGGCATTGTGCTCCCAAGATACTGAATATACTCCTGGAGGAGAGAAGGGAAATCCTCTTAGTGATGTGTCACAGTTTAAGCAAATTTGGTCAGGAAGTACATCACAACTACAGCAATAATATTTTTATATTATATTTCAAATCGTGTAAGCTTATCTGCATCTAAAAGCCATGGCATATGCTTTCAACAAAGTGTCATTATCCTAGTGGTCGTCCTGTAGGTTTATGCATGTGCAGTTACATAAGAGAGAAAATGATGCTCACTGTTTATTTCCTGTAATTAAACTAGTGGGGGTTTATGCGTTCAGGTATTCTTAACAGTAAACTTCTTTGTGATCATATATAAGTAGAGGTTTAGGTTGAAGTTTTGTCTTCTAAGAGAAGTATGACCCCCCTGAACAAAACAGAACAAGTAGGGGAAGGATTTGGAAAGCTTGTGTTCGTGCATGGGAAGAGGTTTGCACCTACTGAATGTATGTGTGCTCTATACCACACACGTGCTGCTGTATAGCTGTGCCTGTGCACTTGTTTTTAGGGGCTGCTCATTCTGCCCTTTAGAGGGGCTGTGGTTTCCTCTTGAACTTCTGCCTTTGCCAACACCGTGTTTTGTCTTGATGCCCAGTGCAGCAGAAGGTGGAATGAGGGAGGCTGTTCCTCAAGAGCATGTGTTGCATCATGTACTGCTCATCAAGTAAGAGTTATCCCTAAGTCTTGCTGATACTTCAGTCAAAATATGACTGACTTGCAAATGTTTATCCTCTGTGTTCCTCCAAGAAAAACTTGTGATGTACAATAAATTAGCAGTTATTACAAAACTGTATTGGTGTTTCTTTTAGAGCTAGATTCCCAGCAATGTTTCCAAGCTTCAGTTCTGATCAAACATACTTGTTTTACTTTAAAAGATAAACATTTAACTGGTGGGGGAATCTTGCCAAAATCTAGCTTATGATATTTGTATGCCTCTACTCAGGATTGCTTTTGGGGAATAAAAGCAGGGCAGGATGTAGTTTCTAGGAAATTTTGTGTCTCTTAGGGGTTTTGAAATTATTTAATTTGGGCATAAAATGCAAATCAGTCTACAATGGAAATACGCATACTCACGTACACACACACACATTTGGTGAGTATCATCATGCCCTTCATAGATGTTTTTCTCTAGAGGATTTGGGGGCTTTGTTTGAAGGATTGCTTTTTATTGCTGTGTTGTTATTGTATTTTATATTTCCATTTTTCTACCTAAAACTTAGACTGTTTTCAGGATACTTTTCTATTTTGGGAAAAATTCCTAATTTATAAATTCCAGTAGCACTGAACAAGGGATAAATGTCTTGTTTTATTCATCACGTTCTTCCTTTGGGTATGGATAGGGAGGACTTGAAGGAGGATTATTCCTTGCTGGAACTTTGAACTGGCATCCCATTGTGAGCCTTTTGCAGTGGAATTCACTGGTTTTAGGGAATTTAAAATAGTGGAAGTTGTGAGATACTAAGATAGGTGGACTATTAAAACTTAGAGGTACATCCTTTTGCCTCCTGTGAGCATGATCTGGTAAAACTTTAGTTAAACTGCTCAGAGGAACAGTTGTTCTTGCATGCAAAAGCCATTTTGTCACATGCAGTAGTTTCTGAGATTGAGTGCAAGACAGTTTTCTACCCAGTTCACTGAAGAAGTAAGGGCTCTTACCCTGTTAGTCCCTTTGTAACCTGCAGGCCAAATTGGTCAAGTTTAAAAGTAGGGTAGAGACCCCAGAAGGGAGAATCATCTGCAGTAATTCCAGAGACAAAAGACAGCCCCTGAACCTATTTTTTAATCTGCCAGAGAATGAGATACTTGATTTTCATCTAGATTTCCTGGCAGCCAAGTAGAGCAACACCTACATCCTAGCCAGCTCATCAGGTATGGAACTAGCAGCAAAGTGTAAAGTGTTATGTCTCTTGTCCAACAGAAACCAAATACAGGTAGATAAGGAAGACTTGAAGATACAGTTGCAAAATATACGTGTCTTGAGGGGCAGGAGGGAGCTGTTGGTGCTCATCCATGAGAGAAAAAGACAAAATCAGTTTTTTCTTTTCAAGAAATAGTTGGTTTGCAGCTAATCAAGTGTGCAACAAAGCTTAAACACTATTGTATTAATAGTTGCTACCTAATGTATCTACAGTGGAAAATGTACCCCTCCACTCAGCCCTCAGGAGGCCACGAGCAGTGCTGTGTCTGCTGTGTCCAGTTCTGGGCTCCTCACTACAAGAGAGACACGGAGCTCCTGGAGCGGGTCCAGCTGAGGGCTATGAACATGATTAAGGACCTGAAGCCTATTCAGCCTCAGGAAGAGAGAACTGAGAGGGGACTTCATCAATGCCAGCAAGTATCTGGGGGAAGGATGTCAAGAGGGTCGAGCCAGGCTTTTCTCAGTGATGCCAAGCAATAGGAGAAGTGACAACAAACAGAAACTGATGCACAGAAAGTTCCACCTGAACATGAGGAAGAACTTCTTTACCTAGTGGGTGACTGCCCTGGAACAGATTGCCCAGGGAGAATGTGGAGTCTCCCTCAAAAACCCTCTGGACATGGTCGTGTGCAATGTGCTCTAGGATGCCCCTGCTTGTGCAGAGAGATTGGACCAGACACAGCCCACTGTGGTTCCTTCCAACCTTACCCATTCTGTGAATATATAGTAATACAAGTTAAAGAAATTTAACACCAAGGAAGTTAGCACAGTTGGACAATTACGGTCAGTTTTGTGGGCTTCCATGCTGAGTCTCATAGTCATCCCAAATTTGTCTGAAATTAATAAAAAAATCAATATAGTAGAACCTTAAAATGCTGGAAATCCTTAGGGAAAAATACATCCTCTAAAATGACAAGGCACATCCATATGGTTGATGAAGCTTAAAATATCTTATTTGATCTTTCTGGCAACCAGCCTATAATCAATCTACAACAAGACCTTTGTATTTATCAGACTTTAGGAACTGCTGAACTCATGAGGAATATGACAGGAGAAGTGAACTTTTTCATACTTCTTTTCCCATAGTGGTGAAGTGAAGATCTAATACATGACTGAGGGGAAAGGTGTGGGTCGTGCTGCTTGAAATAAATACCCCAAGGGCCTTGCTCTTTCGGGTTTAGGTCAAGACTATAGCAAAGATGGTGTTTTCTATTCCCTTAAAAGGATGTCTGTGTTGTTAACGCAGACCCTTGGAGGCAAGATTAGTTACTCAGAGGAAAATGCTTGTCCTCTGATGGGCAAAATATGCATAGAAATCACAGCTGTTACTACAAATACTGAAAATTTCTTCAATAGCTGTACACTCTCAGCTTGAACAAAACCTGTCTAAGTATTGCTGTTGTAGAAGTTAAAGTTTGTTTTCATCTGTGTGTTGTTCTGTCCTACCTGCGGATAAGAGGGTGTAGATTTTGGAATATTGTACTGTGTATGTAGGTACAAAATTTAATGATATTCCTTAATGAAAACGTTAAAGCTGATTTACACAATGTTGACATAAATGGAAGCTATGTCTGTTTTTCATAGCAAAGCCAGTAAGGTTACTGGCTGCCTGCTTAATAACAGAAACTCCCATGAAACAGCCCAAAGCAGAACATTTTGCTGATAGTAGGATTCCAGAGTTTACAACACACTTCAGTTTTTGCACACTAGTTTGCGCACACTTTAGTTTGGGCAACTCGTAAAACTGTGGGCTTGAAAGTAAGGAATGATTCAACAGGATGCCTTATAAACAACAATATGCCACCTCAGTTCACTAAAATAAAATTCACTTTACCAGATTTTAATCATCAAAGTTCAAAATAGCTTGGAATACAATTCAGTGTATTTGTAGTTTGGATTTCAGTGCTCATAGCACAGTATGTTATCCTATTCACACTAGTTATGCTGAAATTAAAAATAGTTGTAGGATCTCTATCAAGATAGAGCTGAAACATTATCTTGTTCATTAACCATAATGGAACTACTCACTGAACTATTGTGAACAACACTGACTAATGCACATTTAAATCCATGGGCTCAAGTGTGATAGTTTTCATTGACAAAGAAAATTATACCAGGGAAAGTCCTTCTGTTTCTGCAGATCTTTGCATCTGTTGCAAATGAGAAGTAACTAACTTCAGGGTGTGTTAATAAGGGATTAATATGTTCCTGATGTATTTCAAATCATGTAAAAAAAAAAGGAATTGTCTCGTAGGTTGAAAGAAGGGAGTGAAAAAAAAAATGCCCTGATCATGCTAGAATTATAAATCTGTGACCACACTTTGCAAGATTTTTTTATGTTTTATTTAATTGATCACCTTTTGCTTTAATGTTCATTAAATATGATTTTGCCACTGAAAGCAAACATACTAAATAGAAATATAGTATGACAAATTATTATAACAATCCAAACTGTTGATTTAGAAATCCACAGTTTTCCTTGCAGAAAATCAGAAATATATGCATAGGAAGCACTTTCTGGTATTGCAGAAAGCCTTTCAGAGCTCAGAGATAATGCAGTAGGTCTAGCACTCTGTAAAACATTGCATTTTATGAGCTTCATGGAGATGAGCATCTCATCTCCTAGAGAATTCCAGCTTTTTAGCACAGGGTTTAAAGCAGGTATCTCACACAGTCAGCCTGAAGCAGAATAGTAGAAACAAGCATCTTGCATATTTATTTTTCCTCTAATTTTGGAAACGTCTTGTCTTTATTTTTAGTGATGAAGGAAGACCAAATGACTGAATTTCAACTAAACCTCAGGATCTGCGCTTGGGAAGTAGTGGCCACCTCTGAAACCCTGTTTATTGTGCCATAGCATCCTGAATTTGACACCTCAAGTCTAACTTCTTTCACAAGAGAGAGATTTTAAACATACTTTTTCTGAAGTTACCATTGAGCAAGGAGGAGAATAATTTAACTTCAGGTGTATTTGTGTTCAGGCAATTTTCACTGTAGCTTTGGTAATTGTTTCAGTAGGAGAAAACATCAAATGACTGATCAGCTGCCTCTGTTGACTAGTCCTTCAGATCTTTCTGCACATCAATAAGAATTTTGCCTTTACACTGGGAGAAGTAGTTCTTAGGAGCTTACTTTTAGAATTAGTCATGACACAAAATGGTAACTGTAAATAAGAAGCAGATTGAGTAATTTATTTCCCTGAAGTGCAGAAAATGCATGTAAAAATTGTTTTAACCATTACTGGGTAACTAAATACAAAAGCACTATGCAAGATAGCTGGCTGAAATGCAGCTTTTAATACTCTTTGCAAGTAAAATTGCCTGGTTTTCCTCTTTGTTTTAATCTAGATTTCATTTTGCATTGTATTGTTCTAAGAAGGCATCATTAATCTTTCCATTTTTTCTGCTATCATCCCTGTGTCCCCTGTGGCTTGGGACTGCAGATCTTGATTATTTTGGTGTCAGTACCTCTGTGGAGGGCTGTGATCAGAAAGAGAAAAATCTGTGATGGTGCTATGAATTTGTCCCTTAGAGAAGAGTTGCAAAACCAAGCAGTTCTCTGGAGTCTTAGACTGCAAGTCCCATAAAACAGTTTGCCAAATATGCATAGAAAATTTGGAAACTTAGGTGAATTTTCATCATCTGCACTGAAAAAAAATTCTTTTTAATGGTCCTTTAGGCAACGTGGATGGGAAGATTCATTACAATGTACTGTAGCTAAGTCTCTATATTCCCTGAACTTTACATGGGTAGTTAAATGTTGTCAGAAGTCTGGCATGGTTCACGAGCAGGATTCCTTCTAACTGTTGTCCACTCATCAGTTGCTAGGGACCATGTTCCCATCAGTGGGGAAGTTTGAAGGCTAGAGGTTGTCATTGACTTGAGCAGGATTAGGCTTTTGCCTTGTGGGCCTATGCCTGGCTTATAATTAAGTTTCCAATTTTTTTTTGAATATGCTGAAAATGTGTGGTGCCTGTTGACTGCTATAGGGTTTCAACAGGATATTCATATTTCAAAAAGCAAATTTATCTCCTAACTTCTGATAAGAAGTTAAGAGCAATTTCAGACTTTTAAATTTGATCTTTCAGCTACTCCATTAATTTAAAAGAAAACAATAGTACCTGTCCTACCTGTTGCTTACTAAGGTAAGCATATAGAAACCCCCCATCATTGTACAGCAATCTAGCAATTTGCTGAAAGTACAGATTTTCTTGCTTGTGTATGAGCGAGCTGTCAACTGGGATTTCCTTTTGTTTGATGTATTATTCCCTGATTTCTTTTTTTGGCCTTGCTGTTAATAAAAAGCTCAGTATAAAAATAAAACTGTGAAGTTCACAACTGATGTATTAATATGGCATTCAAAAGCTTTTTGTTTGCCTTTTTTTTTTAAAGAGAGGTAATATTTGCTGACTATAACCACTATGTATGGCTCTGTGGGTGTACATACCAGTGCATGTTTTCTGAGTCTTTTTGCAATAAACTACAGGATCATTCTTTTACCTTTTGTGATTCCAGAATCTTAACACCATCTCCCAGCCAGTGACCCTGTAATGAATGTCGCATTGCATTACCAAATCTCATCGCCGTGTATCCGTTAGTGCTGGGGGACTCAGATCAGTTGAAGACTGCTGAAGTTAGGTCTGTGAAATAAAATACAACTCCTAATTTTAGGTGGGGAATTTCTGCAAAGATGATGTTTAACAATAAGGATGCTGAGGAGAAAGTAATTTGAACTGGATTCTTCATAAGGAAATTAGTTTGTTAAATACTGACAGAGAGACAGTAAAGGATATTTGCTTTTATTTTTTTTCTGTAAATGTACACACAATGAACATGGGAAGATAGCTGTACAAGTAAAGAGATTTTTATGAACTGCCAGGGTGCATTTTTTTACAATAAAGCTATCCATGTGCTTTGAGGAGATAGTTAAGATTGTTTTTCCTCAGAACGATTAATGACAAAGGACATAGAACCAGACACCCAGGTAGACCTATGAGGATGAGTCATTCAGATACAAATATTAGGTAAACTTAATTATTTTCATTTGTACTTCTCTGAAATGATGGTTTAGTATATAACCAAATAGTGACAGATTTTTAGTCTAGCACCTATAGTGTCCTTTTTAAGCCTTATGGGTTTCCTTTCTGATACAGTGATATTTTTTGTATCTTAAGAAAACTTATGGAAAGAGATTTTAATTTTAAAAGTTTCATACCTTTATAAACTTCTTTATGTTACATATACATATGTATTTGCTTACTTGAAGAGAGAGATGACAAGGAACCATTTCTGCATATAGTCTACCAATTCTACTGAAAGTACTTAATTATTCAATGTAAAAATGTTTTTACTATGAGGTAATTTACTATCATATATTCACAGATGTTTTGACAAGTGAAGTGTGAAAGATTTCAAAGGATGACATTTCCACTATTGTCTTTGGAAGACTCTTGATAATCAAACAGGGATGGCAGTGCAAACTTTTTCCTTGATTCATGGCCTACTTTCAATGTGCTCCTTTTATTTTAAAGTCTGTATAAGGAAAGAAATTACTTGATTGTAGTGCCCTTCTGTTCCTCTATCCTTTCATGTGCTCGTCTAACAGTCCTCTAATAATACCTGAACTGGTAGCCAATTTGAGCCAAATTTGACTGAGGATTAGAGGTCTCAAAACTATTAAGGTCTTACACATTACATAAATTGATACTAAAGGAGAGAGACTCAAGTCAGTGCCCTGCTGAGCAAAGCTCACTCACAGCTTGCCACAGGGAATCTGCTTAACTGATTGCAAGTTCAGGCTGGCTACGTTAAACAAATGTAAGTAGTAGCTAGATCAAGCCTTAATTTTGTAGTAAACAATGTTGTCTTTTAAGGCTTTTGCAACAAAAGTTTTTCTTGTTCTTTTTGCGTTTGGCCCTACTTTGACTTTTCTTTTTGGCAACTGAATTTTTGCTTCTTCAGGATAAAGCTGCAAATGAGTTTTTAAAACTGCAGTGGAATCAATGTCTACTGAATTTCAGACACTTTCAAAGTACCAACCTATATGTTAAGCTTACAGTTCAGGTGTTACTAGCGGATTGTGTTCTGTGAATTGTTATGAGGAACCCTGAGAAGTTATGGCTTGGTTCACTTTCATTTTAGATGGATCATTAAAATTTTTATTGGATGACTGATATGATTTCTTTCAGAAGGATTAATGAAATCCCTCCTGGTAATGTGATAGAGTAATTAAGGTTTTTTACTAGGATAAAATATGTTGCTTTAAATATTTTCAACGTGGTTTAATTTCCTTTCTTGCCAAAGAATGCTCTTATTTTCACAGGATCTGCCACTTTTAATCTGTAAAAGTTCATGGTGGTGTATTTTGGACTACATTCTCACTCAGGCAGAAGTCCCACTCATTTCAGGATTAAAATTTTATTGTTAATTATAGTGGATTTAATCTCAGTTAACCCTCAGTGGGAATACAGACATAAATATTTGAATAAATCTCTTTATTAAACCATTTGTTCTGCTGAAGTTGAAACGTCTAACACATCACTCAAAAGGTGCCAATTGAGCACAATGGATGCAAACTTCCTATATTCACAGGCTTCCAGTCTGGGACCTCCATGCCAGAGGTGAAAATTTATAGCCAGCTGGTACCAGAATCACTGCCCTGCCGTGTTGCTTGACTTGCTAGACTTTGACATATCACCTCTCCTTAGGTGACCTATATGGAAATTCCTCCCTATAGTTATACAGGGTCAAGGGACTACATAAGTGGTCCATTGACAATCATCTCTCCTTCTTCTCTAGAAAGCTGTGCTACCAATTCTATAAGTGACTCTGTTGTCTGTTCTTTGCACTGGTGCACCTGGTGATATAATCATCCATGACTTTTCACTTTCCTCCACTGACATCACAGATCCAAGAAGGGCTTAATCGTCAAGTTCTCCTCAATTAACTTCTTAGGATTTTCCTGTAAAGAAACTAAGATTCTTTAGCACATCTATACTGTTACATGTGTCTGCTGAAGACTATGATGCCTGGCCCACAGACCATCTGGTGCAGAAGGATCACATCCATGTTTTACGGGGTTTCTGCACTCTGAAACAGACTGGTCATGTCCATAGTGTTTAACTTTTCTGAGCCTCATATGGTGGCCTTACAAGTTGCTATTTTTTATATGTTTTTCTGATGAAAGCGTAACATGCTGGTTGTATTTCAGTCTGTTAGTGGTGATTTCATTATATGAATCTTAAGCTGTGTGCTGCAGGCTCTAGGGTGTGACAGAGAGGAATGTGGAGTTTTTTGCAATAGTGTTGGAGGACTACACTGAGCAGGACCCAAACACAGTGCCCATGCTATCCATGCTATCTTTTGGGAAGAGTTGCTAATGAGCTTCTCTTGTTTTGCTGTGAACAGAGCTAGATGATTTTCTTCAAAGGAAAGCTGGAGAGTTAGGTAGCCAGGTGGCCACTACCCAGGAGTTTGCCAAGGAGCTAAGCACAGTGTAGACAATGCCTGCTGAGGTCCTGGTGTGGTGCAGCCCATCTGCTGAGAGATATGATGTCGTACTGGGGTATTGCATGATACAAAGCAGAATACTCAGCTCCTAGGGCAGTTTTCTGCAGTTGTTAGTCCTTTCACCGTAAATCAGCAGGTTTCACCAGGTCTGGAAATTATGACCTTTGCTGTTTTCATGGCCTGGATCATGACCTATCTACAAGGAAAATAAGATCTGAGGCAGTACAGGAAACTTAAAGAATATTTTCCTTAATTTGATATAACTTTTTAATACTATCTCTTTGCTTATAATCATAACTTTGGGTAATTTTCACTTTTTCCACTTTTGTGATTTGTAATACTGTACTGAACTGCCTTCATTATTGATTTAGAACAAAACTCAGTTCATTTTTCTTGCCATTGTAGAATAAAACTATTGTTTCAGATGGTAAAAATAAGATCTGTTTGGTATTTGGATGCTTCTGGATACTAAAACATTTTCTGTCATCACTCCCTAAGCACAGGACTCATGACTAAGCATCATACCAGGGTCTGAGTCATAAAGGACTATAAGTAATGTCTGAATTCATATGCACTTCCTTGGAAGCATTTCCACAGTTATTTCTTGAAGCTTTCCCAGCTCTAGGTGCATTAATCTGTCCTCACCATGGGAGAAGTGAAAACTGGGTGATTTTTCTAAGGTTTATTGTTTTACTTTGAGAAAAATATAAAAAGCATAGTTCATTAGCATTTTGGGGGAAAGCAAAGAGATTTTCAGATGTATATTAGTTTGTTCTTACATTGATTTTACCTTTGTTTCAGAGGAGTTATTCTAGAGTTGGACTGTTTTAAACTACGAGAAAATTAAGGGCCAAGGCTTGCCATCACTATTTTATTTATGTGCCCCAAAATACCTTGGAGGTTAATCAAATAAATGCACTCCATTCCATTTACTTGATTGATGGCTTAATCATGCAAATAAATGTGAGGATGATATTTATTTGACTGTCCGTCATGTGGTCTCTTTGACTGTGTGGTAAAGAATACTTTCTTCATACTTTTTTTTCCCCAAAGAAAAAAATTAAATTAACTGCAAAAAAACACCCACCCCATGTTGTAATGCTACAGTTGAGATTTTAAACACACATAAGTCAGGACATTCAGAGTTATGACTCTCTAGACCTTGTAGCTTAGCCATGTTGTACATGTGGTGTAGATTAAACCAGTGAATTCCCCTCCTTTTTGTACTCCTTTCTCTTCTTTTTTACCTCTCTTTTGTTGTCTGTGTTGGAGCTCCTCCATGGGATGGGTGATCCTGCAAAGGCTCTGGTTGACAAGCATGGAAGCAAGTCCCATGTATGTGAGACTCTGGTACTGCTTGCAGTGGCAGAGGAGCACAGCAAGGAAAAGAGGGAGCCCAGGGACCACTTCTGGGGAGGCCAGCACCTCTCTGCATGGGGATGGTTCTGCCTCCACCTCATACTCATCTCACATTAGCTATTCTGTGCTGTTCATATTGCAGAATTTTCTAAATGTTTTCCTCTTTGCCCAGGACAAGAGGAAATGGCCTGAAGCAGTACCAGGGAAGTTTCAGGCTAGACATCAGGAAGATTTTTTTCACTGAGATAGTTGTCATGGTGCCCACTTGGTTCAATAGTTGGAGCATGGTGCCCAGGGAAGTAATGGAGTCACCATCGCTGGAGGTGCTCAAGAAATGACTGGATGTGGCATTTAGTGCCATGGTCTTGAAGATCTTTTCCAACTTAAATTATTCTATGAAATAGCCCCCCTTTTTTTTTTTTTTTTCTTTTTTACATATGTGCACTTGTCTATAATCTGTTCCTTGATGTGCTTTATTCATGCTGGTCTGTGTTAAGGGGGCTAGCAGGGGGGAGGGAGGGAAGGAAGGAGGGCAGTAACTTACCAACAAACCTCTCCGTCCTCATTCTGTGAATGTCACAGGTACTCTGTGAATGAGATAACCAGACAATGTGATAATGTTTCTCCAGAGCCAGATGTAGCCTATGTTGACAGACAGTGAAGGATGGATGTTTCTCAGCATTTATATTGATAAAAATTATCTGAAAAGCGTATGTGAGTTCTCACAATACTTATTTCCTGGATCTTACCCTTTTTCCTTGATTCTTTTCATATTCTGTATTCATATTCTGTAAAGTATTATACACCCTTATGTGGTAACTGTTTCTTTCCTTGTCTCATAAATAACTTGCAGTGTTTTCTGGCTTGGCATAATAAAACCCCTGAAGTTCCTCAACAATATAAATTTCTGGAGACTGATAAGTGTAAATTGCCCTGAAAAGAATTCTGATTTGTTTGCACTCCTCTAGGCCAAATCCTGTAATGGAAGACTTCATCTGTCCAACTGCTTTCTTTTTTACAAGTACATGTCATTATGCCAGTCTCTGGATTTTCTAAAGAAAAAATACAAGTATTTGAGACTGTTGTTATTAGCAGTTGCTGCTTTTTCTATAAACACTGAGATAACTAAAATATTATTCTAAATCCTTTTGAAATAATAGTTTTGGTTTAGTTATTGTGTGTTAAGCACTTACTGTAGTAAAAATAAACACATTTCTATTTCAACTTATACAAGCAGGATATTATTTCCAAGCTCCTCAGGGCAGGGATTGTACTTTTCCTTGTATCTGCAAATTATTTATTGGAAGAGGGGCCCTATCCTCCATACCACTTCAGTATTAATACTAAGTGAGGATCTTCATATGGAAAATATTGAATGTGAATACATGGAATTTCGTAAATACCAGCAACCTATTGTACAATCATGACAGCACATTTCTGTTTCAGCTGCTCATATTTCTCCACTTGGTTCCTCTAAATGTCTTTGTTTAATTGACTGGAGGAGAACAAAGCAGAAAAGCAAGAGCCTAAAGTTAATATCTGAAATGCAGTTGCTCTGAAAAATCATTTTCTGGTGTTCTATGAGGTGGCTAAAGGATTTATGTCCTGCTATGTTGAGTGTGATGAGTACATGCATTGCTGATTTAAGGAGGAATTCTGTCTCAGGTCTAAATCTTCCCACTGCTTCATGAACTAGTCTCCACTATGTGCCAGCCATGACCACCCATCTTCCCTTGGGAACAGTGTTTCTGAGGTCATGGGACTGCTGTGCTTGTGGCAAACTCAGAGCTTTGTTTGGCTACCTGTCTCCAGCCAGCCATGTGCACAGGGGCTGGTCACATTCAACTCTGCAGCTGATACACCTCTTTCTCATGGGTTCACGTTATCAGGTCCAATTTTACCTCTTTCTAAAGATGGCTCTGTCCTCAGATACATAAGAAAAAAATCATCCAGACAAACTCTGTAACTTGCCTTGTCATGCTGTGATACTGTGACAATATCACTATTGGACTGGCTACTAGTTAGCAAAAGTAGTCAAGTAGTAACTGTGAAAGTAAACTGTCTGGAACTCGTGTGCTGTAGCTGTGTTTACCCGGCAGCTTCTGTCAGTGTTGTGCTCTGATGCCTTCCATGACAGCACGCTCAGGAAGAACCTCATCATGTCTGTGTTGACCTCTTGAACAGTATCTCTGGAACCTTCCTGATGAACTCTGCCTGTTCCTGCAGGTTGATAGCTTTATCCTTTGCTAAATTCTTGCTTACTTGGTACATGGAGCCGAAATCTGATCAATGTTGAAGAAATAAAAGCAGATGTAAAGGAATTGGGTTGGATATGTGGTTTTAGTCAGTGTTGCCAGTTAAGTTTCTATTTTACAATAAGCTTTAACATTGGATAAGTGTTGTATTTTTAGAAAAAGAAAATACTTGCTAGTACAAGAGAAAGTGTATTCCAAGATTTAGTGGGAATTATACTGCCTTTTCTTCCTTGGTCTGAAGAAAGGAATAAACTAAACCGATTCAGGCCTGGTTTTGATAAAATAAGAGGAGAAATTCAGGGCAATCACAAAATGGGAGAAAGTAACAGACATTATGAGAAAATATTGAACAGAGCAGCAGTCATTGCCAGCACTAGACTATAATTGAGTGTACTGGGTTATTGGGTTTGTTTTTAATGAAATGCTGTAAAAAAAAGTACCTTTTGTCCTTGGTTAAATATTTATAGATTATATTTGGAAGCTGCTATCAGAATTAATTTAAAAGATCCTACTATTTTGTATCTCATATGTTTGCATAAAGAATATCAGTTCACATTTAATAAGGTTTGCTATCATGAGAACCACAAACTGTTTAACTTCTTAACATCTGTAGCTTCATCAGGTTTTTGGGGGTTATATGTCTGAGTAGATTTATTTAACTCAAAGAAGGAATTATGGAAACAATTAAATTTCATCCATATTTTCATGTCACTGACAGGCTTCCAGTTCAGCTTTACAATATAGTGTTTCTTTGCATGTAGTTAAGCAAGACATTCCACAGGAACAGAAAATTTACCGTTTTTCTTATCACCACAAGCATATGATATCTGCCATCAACAGCTGGGAAAGTTTCCATTAAAATAAATATCAGAGAAAGAACTATTTCAAAACACTTTTAAACTAAGTCCCAGTAGGTGTATATTGCAAGAGTCCACACCAGTGTAACTATGGATTATATTGATTTTCATTTTTTTCATTCATTGTGGTAAATCTGCCTTAGATTGTATGTTTAAATACATTCACATATTTAAATGAAACTGCTCCAGTGATGCACAACATGCCTGCTATTAAAAGTTACAGTTTGGATTCATACTTGCTTATGAAAGATAAAATAAAAGCAACACATTTCAACCTGCATATTATTGTTAAAGATGCATTTTTCAAAGGATTCCCTGTTAACTCTTTCTTTGTGAACTACTATTGTAAATGTGAGGCTGCTGTCCCACAGCAAGGATTTATCTGGAAAGCCAAGTCATTTTCAGAAGCAGTAAAAACCATGCAAAATGAGAAAAATTACTTGATAGTTCGTCATGTCTTTCCTGCTTCTAAGCAAAAATTATTCAATACTATGTATTTTCCATTACTTTGCCCTGTCCACTTTTCATTGACCCATGGTATACAGTTCTCTATACTTTCCTGATGAAATCTGTCCTTGTGCACATCTCGTTATTACGATCTGTGGTAAGTCTATAAATCCTCCTGAGAGAATCTCTCTTTTCTCTTACATGCTCCTATGGTGCCCTACACAACTTTTCCCAACGGTAGAGATTCTGAGTGCTTGCTACTGTCATGACATAAGAAGAATTTACATTAATCTGCCTAAGAGGAACTATTCCTTCATAGGCTTTGTAGGATCTAGCTGGAAAGAGTTAAACATTTTTAGAACTCGCATCTTTATGCCCGGCTTAGATCAACTAGGGAAAGGAGAAAACTTGTTCTCTTTTTTATCTCATTAGCAGTGTATCTTTTTTATCTCATAGGGCAGTATATTTTAAATTTATCCTATAGAGCAAGAATATTTGAACTTTTTTATCTACTATAGCTTTATGCTAATCATCATTGTCCTCCTATCAGTCAGCCTCAATGGAAAAAAATGCACTATCCATCATCTTGATCTACCTGAGAGAACTACACTGCCTGAGCTATTGTGAAGAGATAAAAGCAGAAAAGTAGATTTTATTTTGGACAAGTTGTTAATATTTTTAATACTGGCATATTATTACTCTGTGTTGTAAATGTGCACATTTCCAGAGTCAGTCAGCTCTTGGATACGGGATTTACAGCAATAGGGTCTGGAACGGCAGAAAGGTATTCTTGTGCACACCTTTGTTGTACATTTACTGGCTAACATGGATATCCATGATGATAGAAATTTTTTCCAGTACATTTCTCCAGCTATCCTTGCCCTATAGAACTAGACTATAAGATGGACTGTAGGACTATTGGCTATAAAGTTATGCCTATGACTAGTCTATAAGATAATGCAATTCAGAAGTTGTAAGTGATTTCCAGACCATCACAGGAGCCATCACAAATGATAATACAATGGTATCCAACCTCCTTATATGTTGATTTCAACACGACTGACCTAGAATTAATGTGAATGTCCATCTCAGTCTTTATAGATGTCTTAGTTTTAAGACATTTGTACAAGTTAAATTTGAAAATATGAGACCACAAAATTTAGAAAAGCAAATAACAGCTATTCTGTTAAATAAATAAATAAATATATCCAAATGAGAAAAAAACACAGAACACAAAACAATATCTCCAGAAACAACTGAAAATGTGTATTGAAAATGAAAAGGAATGTCTTTTCCTGTGTGGGTTAACTTTTAAGTCTCTGTTAAGTCTCTTGGTCACGAGAAGATGGCAGTCACTGAGAAAACGGTGGCCACAGAGCTGGTGGAGTACAGTTTGGGTTGGGTCGTGGGTAGGTGTGTCCTCACCAGCTCCCCAGGTGGGAAAGAGGGAAGAAAAAACCTGTGAGTGAAGTCTTTCCTCCAAGGGGGTTGAACTGGACTCAGGTGAACTGCAACAGAGCTACTGTAGAGATGCTGAGAAGTGAGACCACGCTGCCTTCCCACTTGGAGCTGAGAGAGTCAAAGCATGAGGAGCGGAAACACATCATCTCTTGTGTGCTGTCACCACTGCACATGGGCACTGCCAGCTGGGGTGCACTGCCCCACTCCCTCATCATGTGGCCACTGCTGCGCTCCTCCGTTGCCAGCGAGTGAGTCCCCGCCTGCCAGCGGCATTTGTTCCGCGTCAGCTTCACTCCCAAAAATGGCACAGCATCCCTGGGAAGAAAATCTGCAGGTGTGCCGGCTGCATGGTAGGGCTTGCCCCGTGCCTGCCCCAGCCAGGGTTCCACATGGCTTAGGGCACAGCAGGCGGTGGCAGGGCCCCAGGCCAGCAGCTCCCACTGCCATGGCCTTGAGGCCTGGAGTGGGTTCACTCTCCTGGGCTCAGCAGCTACCAGGGCCGTCAGGATCCATGTCCCAATGTGCCTGCCTGGCAGGAGCAGAGGCACACTCCCCTCCAGTCCCCAGAATTCAGTGCAGTGAGCAAGGGAAGGAAAAAAACAAACCGATAGACAAGACCAAACCAACAACAATAGAATCATAGAATGGTCTGGGTTGGAAGGCACCTTAAAGACCATTTAGTTTCAATCCCTTTGCTTTTGGCTTTCTGGGCTGCAAGTGCACATTGTTGGCTCATGTCCAGCCTCTCATCCATCAGAACCCCCAAGTCTTTCTCATCAGGGCTGCTCTCAATCTGTTCATCCCCCAGCCTGTATTGACACTGGGGCTTGCCCCAACCCAAGTGCAGCAACTTGCACTTGGTCTTGTTGAGCCTCATGAAATTTCCATGGGCCCACTTCTCAAACTTGTCAAGGTCCCTCTGGATGGCATCCTGTCCTTCAGGTGGGTCAATTACACCACTCATCTTGGTGTCATCTGCAAATTTGATAAGGGGGCACTCAATCCCTTCATTTGTGTCATTAGTGAAGATACTAAATATCGCTGGTCCCAATACAAACCCGTGAGGGTCACAATTTGTCACTGACGTCCATTGGGATTCTGAGCCACTGACCACTGTACCCTCTGGATGAAACCATCCAACCACTTACCCATNAGAAAAGCAAATAACAGCTATTCTGTTAAATAAATAAATAAATATATCCAAATGAGAAAAAAACACAGAACACAAAACAATATCTCCAGAAACAACTGAAAATGTGTATTGAAAATGAAAAGGAATGTCTTTTCCTGTGTGGGTTAACTTTTAAGTCTCTGTTAAGTCTCATGGTCACGAGAAGATGGCAGTCACTGAGAAAACGGTGGCCACAGAGCTGGTGGAGTACAGTTTGGGTTGGGTCGTGGGTAGGTGTGTCTTCACCAGCTCCCCAGGTGGGAAAGAGGGAAGAAAAAACCTGTGAGTGAAGTCTTTCCTCCAAGGGGGTTGAACTGGACTCAGGTGAACTGCAACAGAGCTACTGTAGAGATGCTGAGAAGTGAGACCACGCTGCCTTCCCACTTGGAGCTGAGAGAGTCAAAGCATGAGGAGCGGAAACACATCATCTGCTGCGTGCTGTCACCACTGCACATGTGTACTGCCAGCTGGGGTGCACTGCCCCACTCCCTCATCATGTGGCCACTGCTGCGCTCCTCCGTTGCCAGCGAGTGAGTCCCCGCCTGCCAGCGGCATTTGTTCCGCGTCAGCTTCACTCCCAAAAATGGCACAGCATCCCTGGGAAGAAAATCTGCAGGTGTGCCGGCTGCATGGTAGGGCTTGCCCCGTGCCTGCCCCAGCCAGGGTTCCACATGGCTTAGGGCACAGCAGGCGGTGGCAGGGCCCCAGGCCAGCAGCTCCCACTGCCATGGCCTTGAGGCCTGGAGTGGGTTCACTCTCCTGGGCTCAGCAGCTACCAGGGCCGTCAGGATCCATGTCCCAATGTGCCTGCCTGGCAGGAGCAGAGGCACACTCCCCTCCAGTCCCCAGAATTCAGTGCAGTGAGCAAGGGAAGGAAAAAAACAAACCGATAGACAAGACCAAACCAACAACAATAGAATCATAGAATGGTCTGGGTTGGAAGGCACCTTAAAGACCATTTAGTTTCAATCCCTTTGCTTTTGGCTTTCTGGGCTGCAAGTGCACATTGTTGGCTCATGTCCAGCCTCTCATCCATCAGAACCCCCAAGTCTTTCTCATCAGGGCTGCTCTCAATCTGTTCATCCCCCAGCCTGTATTGACACTGGGGCTTGCCCCAACCCAAGTGCAGCAACTTGCACTTGGTCTTGTTGAGCCTCATGAAATTTCCATGGGCCCACTTCTCAAACTTGTCAAGGTCCCTCTGGATGGCATCCTGTCCTTCAGGTGGGTCAATTACACCACTCATCTTGGTGTCATCTGCAAATTTGATAAGGGGGCACTCAATCCCTTCATTTGTGTCATTAGTGAAGATACTAAATATCGCTGGTCCCAATACAAACCCGTGAGGGTCACAATTTGTCACTGACGTCCATTGGGATTCTGAGCCACTGACCACTGTACCCTCTGGATGAAACCATCCAACCACTTACCCATCTAACAGTCCACTCATCAAGTCCATCTCTCCCCAGTTTAGAGAGATGGATATTGTGGAGGTCTGTGTTAAAGGTTTTACAGAAGTTCAGATAACTGCCTTGTGGATGGCATGAAAAATTTAAGAACTGTCAAAATACGGGGGCAGCTGTCTCTCCAGTTTTTCACTATGTCATGGTTCTATTTTAAGGAAAACTTTTTCCCTTTTGTTTGCAAGTGGGGCGGTGTGTGGCGGGTGCCAGGCCCCTGCCCCTGCAGATTCTCGGTGCCCTGTGGTGTACAGCTTAGCACTGCTCGCGCCGGTGCCGCCTGCGGTGGCCGGGCACCGTTCGCAGCACAGCAGCCGGGCACCATTCACAGTGCGGCCGCCATTTGTGGCTGCCGGCACCAGCCAGTGCCGAGTGTCACCCGTGTTTGCTGTCCCTCACACCCACCGGCTCGCTCGCCACANCAAGGGGGTTGAACTGGACTCAGGTGAACTGCAACAGAGCTACTGTAGAGATGCTGAGAAGTGAGACCACGCTGCCTTCCCACTTGGAGCTGAGAGAGTCAAAGCATGAGGAGCGGAAACACATCATCTCTTGTGTGCTGTCACCACTGCACATGGGCACTGCCAGCTGGGGTGCACTGCCCCACTCCCTCATCATGTGGCCACTGCTGCGCTCCTCCGTTGCCAGCGAGTGAGTCCCCGCCTGCCAGCGGCAGGGTGGTGTGGGGTATCTGGGCTGGGGTGGGAGCAGCCACCATTCCCGCAGCACATGGAAAGGAGGCCCGGGAATTTCCCAGAGGCTTGGGACCAGAAGNGAGTCACGGGAGCTCCAAAACCCAGTCCTACCCCCTGCGAGTCCCCAGAAATCCCAGGGGTGGGAGCTAGCCCCTCTTCCCATCTCCACTGGGTTTCTTGGGGTCCCCAAAGCCTAGTCTCATCCCCCGTGGGTTCTCAAATCCCAAGGGGGGAGGAATTAATTCCAGTTTTGCTCTCTCTTGTTCCCTGCCTCCACCCTTTTTCCCCTTCTGTTCCCCAGGAAGTCCCTGGAGGAGCCCCAGTTTTGACCAACCTCCTCTCTTCCCTCCAACAACCCCCTTCTGGCCACCAGGAATCAGCTCTGAAACTTCCTCCTCATCTTACACATCTGCTTTGCAAGCAGAAATTTGCTTCAGGCCAGACAGGCTTGTGTTATTCCATCGAGAAGGACTATTTTGTTGTGTGTTGGCTACTTGTGTGGTTCTTACATTGGATACTTAATTTAATTTTGTTCTTTTTTTGATGCTTATATTGTTTGGATAAGGGTGCTTTTTAATACATAATATATATTCTTTTTTCTTTCCCTGTTTTAATAAAAGCCTTTTCTATCCTTATACTCAAAAAAAGTCTCAAACAATTTGATATTGGATTCACTTTAATTCACTTCAACTGCCCCCACTCAAACAGTGACACACTAGAAGGTGGAGAAACAAAAAAGGTTTCATCTCTTTGTCCCTACTGCTGAACCTGACACACATGCTCCAGCACTAGAAAACGTCGGGAGGACTGTTGGGTTGGGTCAATCCCTTTCTTCAGCTTGGAAACACACAGAGGCACATCCTGCTTCAGCTTGTTAAGTGAGAATTTTGCTCTAGAGAGAAACATCTCTGAATTAAAGCATACTTGTTCCCACCTGTACAAAATTATCTTTTTTTCTGCAAGTGGAGCTTATTTTATCCCCCTGTATAAATCTCTGTCAGTCCCTCTTTGTGCCAAGTGGAGGGCAGAGATGGAAGATGGTCTGCTAGTGGCAGAGCTGAAGAAAATGACCTGCATAGCTGAAACTAACAGTGGTCTCAGCTCTGGAGACATGGGTTCAAAACTGATATCACAATGACTATCACATATCCTTGGATTGTGAAAGAGTTTACCATCATCAAGAAAGGTTGCAGAAGAGCTGCAACAGCTGGTGGGACCCTCTGTGCAGCCTTTGCAGCACAAGGGCGACATGATATCAGGGCATCAGGACTTCTCCCAGCCCTCAGCAGCAAGTGAGATCAGGTTAAAAGAGCTTTATATCCCATTTTTAGTCTAAAAGATTTTTATGCTTGTTTTTCTCAGAGTTTCTATCAAAACCCAGCAGCTTTGGGTGTCTCATCAATGCCTCTTGCCAGCCACAGAGCCCCCATGTGAGTGGAGCCGTATCTCAGGGTCATCTGTCTGCTCCAGCAAGTGAGAGCTGTTGCTTTGCTTCTGCACAATGGAGGGGGTTTTGTAACAAAATCAGCTCTGTTAGGTCAGAGGAACATTTGGCACACATTCCCTATTTCTGTGTTTTCCACTCCTTTTTTCCACAATTAAATGGTGATCAAAACCAAAGCTAAATTAGTAATGTTTAAGAGAAGTTGATCCAAACTGAATTAAAATTAAACGGAGTTTTCTATTGAATTCATTAATTCATATTGTTGAGGAGGAACACTTTGCCAATAGCTCAGATCAAAGTGGCAGATAGAAGAACATAAATTTGCTGGTTTTTCTGAAGTCTTGGAGGAGGAGGCCAGTATGTCAGTGCAGAGTATTTGAGCCTCTCATGTCGCACAGTCCTTTCCTGTCCCTTCAAATTAACCATGCTGTCAGCCAGGCTTGGCTTAGGTTTCCAGGTGTACATGGGCTTGGGACTCAAAGCAACACTAAAGGTCCAAACCTCAGCATAATTGCTATTTTCTTTGCAAACAGAAAGCAGACATCCTAACATTTTTTAAAAGCCCTTTGTCAGGCTGTGTACTCTCAAAACAAATTAGATGAGGTTTCTGTCAACATGCATAATGATTAATTAGGAGGAATAATTTATAGAAATATAGCTCAACTGTGGTTCTTAAGCAAATAGTCTCTTGTATCAGAATATTTCTGAAACTAACTACCAGATGTGTGAAGGAGTCATTCTCTTTCTGCGTGCAAATTTAATTCATGAAAATTTTATGGAGCTGAGAAGAAAGGTGTAGAAAAGCACAGAGTTTCCATTCTCCTACAGACCTAAAGGGGATGGGTGACACTGTAACAGTAAGAGTCAGAGAATTTGTAGTAGTTTTTAAACTATTTGACTTCAGGAGAAATTAAATTTCCAGAAAGTTGGAGGAATTTTTTAGAACAACATTTTTGCATGAGAAAAGTATCATCAGTAGTTGGTTACATATAAAAAATTATTATTATTTTATTGTAGAATAATGAGTAATAGATTGAAACTTGTTTAGCCTGTATGTTACTACTATAGATATATATTTGTAAAGGAAATTTCCTTTTTCTTTCAACTGAAATAGCTAACTTCACTTGGTTGTGTTTTGACCTTTCTTGTCCTTCATCTTTGCTCCTGTCTGGCATACTTTTTTGCCTATAAGATATCCATTTGTGTTCAGGGTTCTGCAGTTCTTCCCTCCCTCCCTCCCTCCCTCCCTCCCTCTCTTTCTCTCCTCTTTTCTTTTGGAGGATATTTTCCCCAAGGTACATGAAGTGATGATTACAATAAGAGAAATTTGAGAGGTTTTCCCTATCTAGGGACAGTGGTGACATCCCCATAAATCATGGATAACTCTAACACAATGTTGAAGAGACTCAGTTGTCTTACAGAGATATGACTGTTCCCATCATATTTATCTTTCACTCCACAGTTTATAGAAACCAAATTTCTGTCACCAACAATTATTAGTCATGCATTTACTCTGCTGAGACATCTAGTAAAGCATCAAATACAGTTTGAACACTAGAGAGAAGAAGGGAAAATGGAATCCAAATTTTCAAAAGTAAAGGGAAGAAAAATCTCATGTAACATCTGTGCACGACATGTTCATAAATTACAGAAGGCCTGTGAACATTTCCTCTCTCATCTATATGTCACGCAGATTTAATAGTTCATAATTTCACGAAGAACAACATTATTATGCACTACGCTTAAAAGGAAGTGTGATCAGCTCTCTGGCAGCACTGCTGCAAGCTGCTCTCCACTGAGGCCAAGCTGCTGAATTTCAGCATCTCATGCTGTCTCGGTCTTTGCATGCAAAACCCTTCTTCATGGCAAGACTGAGGTGAAGCACCACTGAATTGCATCTCAGAAGGCTAGGCCTGAGTGTGATAAACCTGTGACTCTACAAGGAAAATAATGTTTTGTGCTTTGACCACCAAAAAATGTTGTTGGAATGAAAAAAATTAAGAAAATGTTACACAGCGTATTTTACAAATTTTTAATGCAACACTGTATTACAGATGTTAATCTAAATGTGTGCTTCCATTTACTCAGCTGAGAGAAGCCATGGGTGTACAAAGGAATATACAGATAACCAGGCTTGCTCTTGCCTTTTATTTCTTGTGAAGTGTATCCATCTATGCATAAAATCTATGCGCATCATTAAATCTCAGGTCTTGGGATGACTCTATACACCCACAAGAAAAATCCAAGTACTGTGTCTTGAAAACATTTATTCCAAGATGTGGAGGAAAGTGATGATTTAGATACCAAGCCAGGAGGAGAAGAGTGAGGGAGAGAGACAAGTCTGATGAAAGGAAATTGTGCTTTTATATTACCTCCCCTTCTTCCCCACCAAAATGATAATATCTTAAAGAAGAGGCCAAGCTTACAAATATGCAAGGGTTTTCCCTACATAGATATGGTTAACCAGCAATAAACAAAATTAAGACTACAAGCATTCCAGGAGCAGTATGCTAAGCACACTGGCAACAGTTTGACTCTTCACAGCTTAAAATATTTAAATTTAATTTAGTTGTAATGTACAATTTTAGAATCTTGTTCAAGAAAAATGCAGCTTGGAAAGAGTTTTCAGCTTGAGAAATTTCTATCGTTTCTCTTTTTCTGCAGATGATTGCTCTGATTTAGGAAACAATATAAAAGATGTAAAGAGGCTGCAAACCCAATTTGAAGCATTTCAGATTGTTATTGCAAAGAGAGCCCAAAGGCATTTTCTTCCTCTGCTTAAGTCTTCATCTAACAAAAAGGTCCAGCACAAACTTATAGAATGTGCTCATAGAATTTAAATAGCAGTTTTGGGTTAAATTTGGTAGGAAATTTTATTGCAGTTATCAAATCATTGCACAGGATTGATTTCTATGTAATCAAATTACTTTTTCAAATCACAGCCTCATATTTCTCTTCTGAAGGCTTGAGACAGCTACTGAATTTTACACAAGGCCATTAACAGCAGTGCAGGGCAGACAGTGTCTCACTGGCATGAAGATAACTTTCCTGGCTGACTTCTCCAAAGGAGTTCTGAACCTGCCAGGGAATTTAACTGGGTATTGCACATGATGAACTGTCAAATCAAGCAACCTGTGGATCTGTGTAGGGGCCACCAGGCGATGGACTGAGTCCCCCAAACCAAGTTAAAACAGGACTCAGACGTTGGAACCAACTTGTTGGAAATTGTCTTTGTCTGCAGCTGCACAATGGAATACTTCCAGTTGCTCCAAATGCACGTGAAATGTATTTTTGCATAGGAATTAAGGAAACTGTGAGGCCAGAATGTCTTAGCAGGCCAGATTTCAGGTTTAAAGGTCATTATAAGTGTCAGAACAAACAACAGCATTTTTAATTTGTCTTTTTATTTTTCAATGATGGAAAAGACAGTGGCCAAGTTTCCATAATCAGCAAAGTGAAATTGTAACGTTTCTGTCTTCCCAGCAGGAGCAGTTTTCCTGTCTCTCTTTCCACTGTACTGTTGACAGGTGAACTGGGATGCTGCTGTCTTGCAGATCCGCTGTCTCTTCACCCTCCAAAGGCTTGATTCCGGAAGATGTTCTGTGAGTCTGCAAAAATAAACTTTTTTATTTCTTTTTATCCCGGGAAAATGGAGAGTAGAAATCAGCCCTGCAGTGAGCATGAAGAACTTCTAACTCATACCAAATTTGATCTTGTCTAAAGCTTATTGAGCTTGAAGGAATCCTAAGGATATGGTGCCAGGAGACCTACAGGATGGGAACTGTGTGTTCAGGAAACTGATTTCAAATAGGAAACAGAAGCGCATTGGTACAAGTGCACTGGAGATAAAACAGGGTGTGAAAATATACATATTCCTGAATATATATATTCCTGAATGTGGCTTTGTTCCCAGTTGAACTCCAGGTGTGAGAAGGAGTTTTGTAGTTTGTGACTGACTACAGCCCAGACAATTTCTGCTGCTGCTGGACAGCCCAGTCCTCTTGTCAGCATCCAGAAAAGGATGTGGCCAGAACGGATTTACCACAGAGGAGATGATATATATGGGGAAAACCCGCAGCAATTCAGCTGTTCTGATTTTGCTGGTGGAGGACTGCAACAACTCATCTAGCATGGATAATATGGCTGAAAGTATTTTACACGAAAAATCCTGAGCAGAGCCTGTGTGAAGCATGTACTCACTGTAACGGCGTGAGCTGCCTGTGAAATGGAGTCCTTTCAAATATTGCCCACACTATAACTCCAGAGAAATTCATAACTATTGCTGCTGATACATCACAACGTGGTTTTGAACTCAAAAGGATTTTGAATTGCTTTGTGTGCTGCAGCTGCAATTCCAGCCAGGAGAACATACTGACTTCTGGGATGTTCTGTGCTGGGAAGGCTCTGTGGAACACTGAAAGATTGCAGATGTAATCACAAGTGGTCAAAGCAAAAAGTAAGGTTAGAGAAGTATTTAGTCCATTCCTTGAAAGGATAAAATGTTTCTTTGCAGCCATGGAAATGAAATGGGGATCAGATTAATACCTGAACACTTGTATCCTAAGCTAAAATGCACAGAGAGGTCAATGTTTCATTGCACCTCTGTAAAATGAGACAGGAGATGAGTGATCGGTGCTGAGGTCTTGGTACCTCGGTGGGGTGGAATCCCAAAATCCACTGAATGAAAGTCAGAGCTTTAATTTTCTAGCTGTGGAACCCAGCATTCTGGAATCCCAGAATGGAATTTTGTCATTGTATCCCAAACAGGTAAAAAAAGATTCCCAGGAAAAAAAAATTGTCTATGTTTCTGTATCTCTCACAAGGCTTAGGAATTCCAGACTGTAAGATTTAGTAAAAAAAGATTTAGTAAAAAAAAGTAGTATGAAGTCGAAATATCTCCCTCAGTTTTATGTTACAATATTTTTAATTCTTAGGTATTTTATAATTTTATACAATTTTGCAGGGATTAAAAGTGAATAAAGTCAATTTACAGGAATTCATATTTTCAAATAAATAAAAAAGGAATAGTAGATGTTTCTGTATCCTAATTCTGGGACTAATAGCTAAGCTTATTTCCTGATTACTCCCTATACAAGTCAGTAGAATTTTTTCACAAAAATATTTTTTATTAACAGGTTGCTTTGGACTATACTGAAATTTTGAAAATGTAAAGTAATGCTTCTGCCTTTAATAAGGCATAATAAAATAATGTAAAATAAACTACCAAACAGAAATCACAAAATGCTATCTTGAAACCCTCCAAATGACAGCTTTCTTGCATGAAAGTAACTGATTTGGAAATACATGTTCTGTGCATTTTCAATTGTCCAATTGAATTTTTCCTAGATATGCCAGTGTCAACAAACAGCATTTAGTTTTGTGTGAGTTTTAGTAGACAAATTCATTTCTGAAATTCTAAATAGAAGTTGAAAAAGAAATGCTTTTTCCTCAGTCTTATTAGGCAGTTTAGAAGAAGTTAATTTACCTCTGTCTCTTGTCTTCCCATCAACTGCCTGATCTTTCCATCAAAGCAACTGCAGCACTACCAAATTTGCATCATGTCAAGTGAGGATCTGGGTTTTAGGAGAATCACTAGAAGGCCCTGGTGTGCTGAGACATACGTGTATTCCCAGAACACAAAACCTTTACTTGGGACAGGTAGAACACCCAAAGGAAATAAAACTCAAGATTTTGAAGACATTTTGTCTGACTTTACTGTTCATCCTGCATTTTTTGTTTACTGTTTTTTAGATCTTCCATTGATTTTAACAAAATTAAGTTTATAAGATATAAACGTATCTATCTGCCTCTGGGTTGCAGCAGCATTCTGATTAATGTAATTAATGTTTTTGAGAGCTTTATGTGACTGGGGTGTGTGAAGAGGGCTTAAGAGGAATGACAGCGGTGCCTGGAGTCTTGAATCTTGCAATTTAGTGAACATGTGTTAAAAGCAGTAGGGAGAAGGGTCAAACCGATTCATGCATGTAGGTAAAATGATAACAAAGTCAATAAGGGGATTGAGCAAAGACCTGTTTGCAAGACTTTACCTTGAAGGCATGGGCAAGCACATCAGAGAAGTTAAAGGAATCCCTTGGAGAAGGCAGGATGGCAAGAAGCTTTTTTGAACACCTGGATGTGCAGCACACAAATCCCTGAAAAGGCCAGGATTTCTGCAGGAGAATCCTTTCTTCCATTTATTTTTGAAGGAAATAAAGCAGTTCAAGAACATGGAAATACTTGGTAGAAGACACATGGTGTCAGGTACAGAGAGCAAGTTGCAACTTTGCTACGACTTTTTCCTTTGTAGGTTTGTCCTGAGGATAAATTAGCTGGTGAACAGAAAATAGGTGTAATAGAAAGAAAAGCAGGAAGAGGCCACACCTGACATTACAAAGTAAGACTTTTTGCTCATCAATATTTCAAGTTGGATACTCAAATCCTTGTTCCAGATTTTGACTCTATGGCAAATATCTGTATCAGGGGAAGAAAGGTATATGTGACTATTACATGCAGGTAAAACTCTGGATAGCTGATTCATAAAAGGATTCTGGATTTTCAGGTCTACTAAATCAGTTAAATTTCATTGCAATATGTTTTTTTGGTTCATTTGTTCATATTAAATATGAAGACAATATATATAGGAAAACAATGATTTTATTAGTTAAGAAAGCAAGAAACCTACATAATGCCCTAGTATTCCTTTAATCTGCTTATCCAGTGCTAGTGTAATACATCTTCCTCCTTTAACAAAGCTTCTAAATGAATGAAAGTCTCAGTAAATTCCTGAGGCCCTTCCACTCACTTTATAAAGGTTTTGTCATCCAACAAAGATTAAAAAAATGATACATGCCTCAGGTGGACAATGAAATTCCAAATTTCAAGTATGAAATTACTACCTTCATTCATGTAAATTGTACCAGAAACTGACTTTTTACTCTTAACACAAAAATTAATTAAAAACAAATTTATAGCAGTTTCTCTGTAGAAAATTTGCTGTCAGGGAAAGGGCCGAGTTAACTGAATAAATAAAATACCCATACCTCTTAATATATAATACATTAATGGAAGATATCTTCATATTGATCTCCTGCCAAACAGTCATGATGGCTTATTTATTTTTGTCTAAAGTGTAAGTTTTTAACCCACCAGCTGATATAATTTTTATTTTTTTCAGGGTTGGGTTGGACTATGTCCACTTAATGTGTGTGGACATTAAATATTTAGCTTGAATACACTGAAAGGAGCTGTGAAAGCCTTCCAGACATCCTAGCTTTCAAAAATTCCCATCTCTCATTAAGGATGTGCAAAAGCACAGTTTTAATTAATAGCCCTGAATGATTTTTTTTAATGTCAAGATTTTAATAGGAAAATGAATTAGTAGAAACTTTGAGCAAACTTGCCAGTAATTTAATTTTTTTAAATTTAATGTTTAATATAAATTTGATGTTGAATAACAGTTCGGTACCATACTGCCTGTATGCCTGCTTCCTGTTGTTGATGGATAGCTACCAGACACCAAAATGTGGAGTTACCCAGTGAAGTGTAACCTGTGCTTAGGAGAGGTGAGCTGATTCCCATGGTTTCGCAAGTCTCTCAAAAGGTATTTGAAGAGGTTTTCAGTCACTGGCATAAATGGAAGCAAGTATCGCAAGGTCTTTCTCATGGATAGAGAAATGATCCAGAGATTTTCCCATGCAGAAATTCATGGCAGAGGGAGAGATTTGAGAGTTGTGTGGGAAGAAGTTGCCAGCCTGGCTCCCACGCCTGCATCTACTGCAGTGGCAGGTGTTCCTTCCAGCAGTGCCGCGTGGTGGCACATCCGTGTCACTCAGAGCATGTCTGGGTGAGGAGGAGGACTGTGGGAGGAAACACCTGCTCAGCCACTTGAGCTGTGTTTCATGCCAAGCCACGTGGAGCTGTCAGTGGCTCTGCAATGCATTTGGTTGATACTGTGTACTCACAAATATTGCTGCTGTCTGGGCTGGATTTAATTTTGGGGGGATTGAATGAAAGTACCTTGGGAAGGATTGTATGAGGAGAAGACACATAAACCTTTCTTCCTGACTCAACTTTGTTATTTTCACAAATGTGGAACACATTTGGTCTGGCATCGCATTGATTTGTTTACTGCTTTTGTGTCCCACATTTGCGGAGGCTTTCCAAACATAGATATTTCTCTCATCTGGCCTGGCTCTGACTACTGCACAGAAACCCCTGGATAGGTGAGTGGAATACACATCCAGGGCATTTTGGGTGGGCCTGAAAGAGAACACAGTGAGCTTTTGAAATAACCTGGCCTGTACTTTCAGGGTTGCCCATGACTCAAGTGTAGAAATTACAGAATTTGTTTGGGTAATGATGTTAGATGGTATCAGCTATCAGCCCTTACCTTGGTTGCAAAGTCTTTACGTGATCTGCCCCTGGATGTGGAATATTACAGCACTGTTACGAATTATTCTGTCTGTGTGCTTTGGAAAGTATGCAGTATGGCTTGCTTGCAAACCTCGTTTTTGTTATAAAAATCAGTGGCTCCTACAGTGACCTGAAACTAGTCAGGTAGTATTTAAAAGAGCAAAGAATTTCACAGATGTCTGATTTGTTTCTTCATTGTGGTGTGTATATACATACATATAGTTCTGGTTTCAAAAAAATATTTTCCTCTTGTGTTTTCAATAAGACTGTTACTAGTTTTTCATACAATCATAATTCCCAGCTTAGGTGGGATGTATTTCAGTCAAATAAGACTGAAAGAAGGAAGAAACCTATCCTCTCAGCTCAGTCTCTTTCCAGCCAGAGTCCTCTCCCCTGAGTCTTCCTTCTAACCACCATTTCAGCTGCTTTTGCCAGCTTGCTTCAAATATGCTGAGGAGTGAAGTACATACTAGCTCCACTACCCTTATACCTGACATATCTTTCAGAAGGGTGGGAGATCGAAAGAGGTTGGGTTTTTTATGTGTATACTCTGAGGCCTAGTGTGTAGTCTCTGTTATACTGTAGTCTTTCAGAAATGCATTGACTTTGTTGAAATGCCTCTGCAATGACCCAGAAGACAACATTTTTCCCCAGAAGCAGTTGCCTAGCATGCATCATTCTTGGCAGTATCTGCAAATAAACTTCTTGTAATTGATTTAATAATTTTCAAATAAAAAAATTATGATAGCTGTGGACAGCTATAAATAACAGAAATGAAACACGTTATTTGCACTGTGCCTTCACATGCACTTGTTTAGCTCTTTCTGCCGTTAAGTTAAAACATGTGTTTCTATGGAAGTGGAGCATTCCATGCAACAAACACAGCACTGGAAGTGACCCACATATTAAATGACAACATTTGACAAATTCTAGCAGTTGATTACTGGGGAGGAGTAGATTGTGGTTATAATCAGAGTAAACCAAAAAAATGTGTACCTTTATAAACCTAGAGTTTAAATGAAACATCTGTACTAAATCATGTTTGTAGAACAGCACTGTAGCCAACCACCAGACCATATGATAATGGGGTGTTTTTAACGATCCCTATTTCCATCGCATCCTCCAAATCAGATCCAGACTGTGCCCACTGGCATGAATTCTGCTGGAAACCAACTGGGATAGTGTCAGGCTACAGTGAATGTTGCAAATTTAGATACAGATACCCATAAAATTTAGTGATTCCAATGCCTTACAGAGATTATAAGCACAGGTAGAAATTCAAGTGAATATTAGCTGTAGTTTTGTAGGCTACACACTTTTCCAGTAATGTTTTAGCCGCTGGAAAGGGAGGATATGTTGCAGTGACTGTAGAATCTTATTTGTAAGGAAATGCAAGTGTAGAGCAGGAAAGTGGGTATTAGAATTGCAGTAGTGGGTCAGCTGGTGATAATCAGGGTTAGTGCTCAGGGTGGCACTAAACCAGGGTTTGGCAGCTCACTTAAACGTAATTCTTTGGTTCTGTGAAACTGATATACAAAAGTCAAGCAAGTACAATTGTCTTTCAGTGCTTCCTATTGCTGTTAAGTGGATACAGAGCAAAAGAAAACTAGTTTAGTCCATCTCTTTATGTAGATTCTTCAACTGATATGCATCAGTAGCATCTGAACAGACACGTTTTATTACTGCAGGATATTCCCTAAATTAATTAAAAACACAATCAAATACCCAAACTTTGTATTAGATCTACATAGTCACTACAATCTTTCAAAGCCAGAAAAAAAAAGTGCAAACCTACCCTGCAACTAAACTACATTTTTAGTTTTAGGTGGCCTATAATAAAAAAGTTGCTGTTGTGTTAAGAAGACCTGTTTATAATTCCTTGACCAACGAGTAATGCTCAATAAAACTGAAATATTGAAAGATTGAAATATTACTGACATGATGATCAAGAAATAGTAGTTAATTGGGACATGTAAGGTTCTCATTTGGAACAAGTACAAGTGCTATTTGGTAGGAATAAAAGGACAGGCTACGTTAACAGGGAACAATTAATTTAATGAGTGGTATTGTCTACATTTAGTGTTACCAGGACGTACTAAAATACTATAAAAATCCAATTATCTCATTGCTTAGACCTAACCTGGCAAGGCATTATGTCTATCAGGAGTTAATAGGATTCTTATTTCATAGAATCATAGAATGGTTTGGGTTGGAACGGATCTTAAAGATCATTTAGTTCTAAACCCCTTGCCATCAACAGAGGCAACTTTGACCAGGTTGCTCAAAGCCCCATCCAGCCCAGCCTTGAATGACTCCAGGGATGGGGCATCCACAACTTCTCTGGGCAACCTGTGCCAGTGCCTCACCACACTCACTATAACTATAAAGAATTTCTTCTTACTACTTAATCTAAACCTAGTCTCTTTCAGCTTAAAGCCATTCCCCCTTGTCCTTTTCACATGTCCTTGTAGAGTCCCTCTCCAGCTCTGTTGTAGGCTTCCTTTAAGGTACTGCAAGGCTGCTATAAGGACAAGGCACGAGTTTTTAAGATAGCATGCAAGTTGTATAATGAGGAAGTAGGGAAAAATCTATACAGTATTCATCTAAAATATAAAGTAGGTGGATTTTGATGGTCCTATATTTAATTTTAAACATTCTATTTAATTTTGCAAATAGTGTATGAGACTCTTAAATACTTAAATAGATCACGCCATAGTAAAAATTGTGACTGGTAGGCTACTGAATTCAAGAATAACAACAGGAAACTGGACAACCAGTGTCACCAGTGTAATTAATTATATGTGAAAATCTGAAATACAAATGTTGATTACTTTGAAAGAAATACAAAATGGGCAAGTGGGGAGGTGGGGGGTGGGGAAATGTTGAAGCTCAAAAGACTTAGAAATACCAGATCATCTTTGGGTTTATATTTTATTAAAAATTTTTCATAGATTTATAAATTTCATTGTCACATAAGACTATTAGAGCAACTTGGCACAGATGAACTGTTGTATAAAGTTGAAAAAATATCTCTGAACCTGCCAACACCAGTGTCTTATTTCTTAAGCCTAACCTTTTGGTTTGGAAAATTTTTACAATGATTTTATGTCTGACTAATGAAAATTGTAGGCTTAATCTGCCTCATCAAATATGCTACTAACAAAAATTCTACTTATATTAAGGAAGAGTGTTAATAATTGATGAAATCATTCAAAATTTTACATAAAGGCAGTTTCAGAGGGTTTTTCTACACCACAACGTAGAGGCTGCAAGTTACACACTCTGCCTCATCAGTCATGAACAGAAGAACTTTATATGCACAGTAAATTATAGCTAAATTAAATGGAAGGGCTATTTTGTACAGGTAAATTTTATGACACCTTTCTTAAAAATACGTTAGGCAGGTATTCTCTCAACAAATGCAGCTACATCTTAATCTCATTATATTTAAAACTCTCTGTATTAAACTCAATATTTAGAAATATATTAGAAATTTTGAATTTTGTAAAGTCAGTGAGTGTGACCATTACCATTTTGTACCTCTATCGCATTTTTCTTCTTGTATCATGTGCCATTATTTCATTCTATTTTGCTATTTGTATGTTGGGTGAGATCCTGACTGTATGGCACGACAGCTGAAAGTCTGACACACACTCTTGACAGCTGTTTTGAAGTGAAGGCTGCGATGCGTGCTACATCTGGAGGTGCTGAAGTTCGAGTGCAGACGGTGGAAAAGTCTAATTTCTCTTTAGGGATGACTGGGATAGATTTACAGTATCTAAGCTCTCATTCAGGAAGGGGACTCCATAAGGATCTACTCAGGCACATGCCATTGCAAAATCAAAGCCAAAGATGGCACATTTTGTGATACTACAAAATAAGTTAAATAAAAACAAATTAAATCTTACATTAGACAACTCCTGAACATTGCCTATACTATCCTGAAATGGCAGCCAAAAAGTATATTTTCTCTGTCTCATTTTCTTCTAATTTTTAAGATGTGCTTTTGTTTACTTTTACTGTCTGTCAGTGTAAAGTTGAATCTAGACTTTATAGCAAACTTTGTGGATGACTGGAGAATTGCTAAAATGGTAATACTATCAATCTCAAGAAATTCAAGTCTAATTAATTAAGATGCAGTGTGTTTTAAAAAAGTGGAGAAGAAGGGAAAGGAGTTGACAAGTTGTTTTTTTTAAACTTAGTTGGTTGACATTTTTTTTCTGGGAAAAGGATGATCCTATATCATTGAGTTTCATGTCCTGTCCAGTCAAAACCTCTTAATTCACACATTTGTGTCACATAAAAACAGAACATTCTTATAGTTTCAATAAATCTTAAATTTTTAATGACATTATAAAAACCAGTTTGATATTGCTTCATTTCAGAGCAAAGTAGAGATTCACTTTATACACTTGCATATTTGAAAAATAAAGGTGCCCAAGTTCCTCTACACACTGTAGAATTCAAGGAGTGATGCATTTTTTGTTTGGTTTTTTTTTCCTGAATGTTTCATCCTTCTGGCTTTTGAAGACATGGTGCTTCCAATGAATTGATTGCCAGCCTTGAATACTGGACATGTCTCTGAAGCAAAAGTGGGGTCGCTGGGGAGCTGAGGATCATTTATGTCCACACTATGTCCTTCTTCAAGGCCGTTTGTGCCACATAACAACACTGACCTCACTGCACCACCTTATTCACATTATTCAAGGAGGATGGAGTGTTCCCCAGCTCTGCACAGTTCCACAAATCCCCTTTTCAGCAGAGGAGCTGGCAATGCATCCAGATGTCCCTTTCTTCTCCAGCATCAGTACATCAGTGCCCAGGACAGTGAATTTAACAGGATCTGGAAGGAAGAACAGAGCATTTGATAAAGCCAATTAGGGATTCACCTGGGATGCACCTAGAAGCTTTAGTGGTGATTATTACAGAAAATCCAGACTTATCTTCACCATTGTGCTTAAAGTAGTGATTCCTATTGAGTGCTTCTTTCTGTGGCTGCAACAGAGCATATTCTTATTCAAGCATAGCATTGTACTCATTCTTCACGTCCAGTTTCAAGGCTGTATTTTCATTTGAAGCCAGTGGGATTGTATCATGGAAATGCAGGAATCCTTGCCAAAATCAGCCAAGTGAGAACAGGTGGTCATCAAAATAAACTTCCCCTCCTGTCATACTTTGAAAAATTCAGTAGTGCCCAGGACAGCCTGAGAGCACTACAACTCCTTGTCGAAGGCCCTATAGCATATAGAAGTACAAAATATAAGTGTTCAGATTTTTGAGGTGAAATCCTATCCAAATCATCACAGTACACTGAAATGTGCAACCTCAACAAGGAAGACTTTCTCCACCTGAAATAAAATACTAGTGTCGCTGTTGAAGTACTCACTTTCCCCAAGGAAGGTCCATCATTAGATGACCTTAACTGAGCTCTGACACTCAGTCTAATCAATCTATATTAAAGAAATAGCAAAATAGCTTGACTTTAGTTTGGGGAAAATGACACTTTAAAGGATTTGAGTATCAGCCACAGAGTGATTTTACATAAAATGAAAACTATTGTTAGGAAAATAAAATGGAGAAAATATCAAAGCTACTTAGTCAGCTCCATTTCCCTCCTAAGAAAAGAAAACGCGATCATAAAAAAGTTATTTTTTGTTAAATGAAAGACTTGTATGTTTCTGATTGTTGTGCTATATTTAAGAAACCTTGTTTCTCATTCACATAAATACAAGAGAAAATTTAAATTACTATTTTACCTCAATGAAATGTTAATTTTCTGTTTTCCCCCATCCAGAATAGTTTTGAGAGACTATGTAGTATTTCAGACTTGTAGGAGCTAATAAGGTTTTACTTGCAGAACCAATGGCAGAACAATGGTTGCATGGTCTAGGGTTTACTCGGCACCCATATGTTATATGGTTTCCAGAACTTCTGTGGTTGAATATGAATATTTTATTTTTATTCTGTGCACTAAATCATTATTACATATTATTCAGTGAGTAATGGAAAACTGTTAGGTTCAGCATTATATAATAATACAATGAAAGCCTGCATTGTAATTTTTTTTACATTTAAAATATCAATGTGTACATTGTTAATTATCTGTAGATTATGCTCATAAATATATACACTCATTTATGGTAATCAGACAGTTTCAATCATTGATTATTCATCATGAGGGTACACACGAACCTGCTGTGTTCCCATACAAAAGTAAGTCTTTAGGCCTTTACTATTTATCATCAATGGACTCTTTCAGTGTTTTGGTTTGTTTGTTTGTAAATATTTTTCACCTGTATTTTTCCTACATCTTAGCTTTCTGTTATCAAAATTTATCTATCTATATGAAAATTAAAATTACGAAAGTCAGGGTGCAAAGAAAAAGCTAAGTTTATATTTATATTATTTCTGAACTAAACTAACAGTTATTGGTTGCACATACACAATTCCAGGAGACTGTGAAGACACACAGATGGAAGCCATCTGCTGCAGAGGCTTTAGCATCTCAGGGACCTAGAGTAAAGGCTTCAAAAGCATCCAAGGATTTCTTTCTACATGATACCATTCATTTTTAACTTGCTGTTACTTCTCTTCCTGTATAGAAACAACTATGCCAGAGGAAGAGCATTCTACTGCTTTTTAGTTTTAAATATCTGGTAGCAGAAATTAGCAAATCACAATGGAATCTTCTATAGTTAGTGAATCTGGTCATGATATGTTTCACTCATAGCCATTTCTCATCTAGACATTTGTCTAAAGTTAGACATTGCTGCTGGCCAAACTTTTCAAAGATCAGATTGACTGTAGTATTACCAATCCTAACTGTAGGCTGCTATGCTATGAAAGGATTCATAGCAATCAGAAAATTGAACAGAAAAGTCAATGCAAAACTCCAGTGCCAAGACAGAGCTGGAGAAAGGAATAAGCCAAGATTTTGTTTTGGTTATAGCTAGACTGCTATGGAAGGAAAAGCACTGTTGACTTCTAAATTTTTCCCTTCATCCCAGACTTAGTTGTCTAACTCACTCCTCTGAGGAAAGTCACAGTTCAAAGACACTTCATAAGGCAACACATAGGTTCTGACAAACAGCTTACTTTGTCAAAGCACAGCAAAAAAACCCCATTTTTACATAACGCTGTCGGGCAGTTGGGAATCCTGTTGTGAAAGTGGGATACGTAAGTGCAGGTCCAGCTCAGTCTCTGTAAGTCAAATCTGTATCTCACTTCTCCAAGAATTTCCTAGGTTAGGCTGGAAAGGGATAAGCATTTTTTCTCTTCTCCTGATAAAGATGAATCATCGTACAGCAAATTGCAAAATGAAGGCTCTGAGAATTTGGTAGGCAAAGGTTAAACTGAAGCAGAAAAAGGCAGAAGTTTTCTAAAAAATGTGCACTTGTGTATCAGAAACAAAAGTTTGGAAAATACTGCTCCCAGTAGGTGCTGTTACTATCCTCTATAGTTATTTCTTGATTTTGCCCTGAGACTTCTTTTCTAGAGGGGGGAAAACAAATCAGTACTATTATTTGGATTTTTTTCATTGTGGACATGTTTGCTTACTCATGAAACCAAATCACCAGAGCACAATCAAAAAAAAAATGGTTATTTTCAGCTCTATTAGTTGCTTTCATGGTCCTATATGTACCAACATTGAGTCTTGAGAAAAATTTTCCGTCTAAAATGTAATTTGAAAGGAAAATTTGTGTCTGAATTAACAGATGACCTTGTGATTTCTCAAGCTCTCCATTAGACTTCCACAAGTACTGAGGGCACTGTCTTCTGTGTGCCAAGTACCCACCTATTTTGAAGTTCTTGTATTTGAATCATCACCCTGAAGAGACCCAGAGTACCATCACTAAGTCTGACACTCCTATTCCACAGTCTAGCACCTCCACCTCTCTTTGAAAAAAAAGAAAGGAAAAAGAAAACATACTCTTTCGTAGACTGCATGTCTCTTTTGTTGCTAGTTTAGTCTTTCTGTCTAGGTATGACTTTTCTCTTGGTAAAGCAACAGGACTAGGAGAAGAGCAGATCAGTGCAGACATCTAGATCACCCACATATACACACACCAAAATACAGTTTGAAGAATATTCAGTTCTGGAGCTGGCAGAGATAGCACTGCTCACCTGGCTATTATGCTCCAAACTTTTTAAAGTACATTATTTTTTGTTTCACTCTCTTTTTCTTGGTAGTGTCTACAATGTTAGCCTGACAGCAGAAAATCCCTTGATTATTCATTGCAGCTCCCAGGAGGCCAGCTGCTACTTCTGCCACTGAGTCATAGATATGAGACTTTATTAGGCTTGAGTGCACCATATGCTATGCTTGGCATAGTCATAGCTGTGTCATGAAAATTAAAAAAAAAATTTTTATATCATTTATTGATTCACTGATTTAACTTAGTCACTCACTTAAGCATCTCTCTTCTTTCATGGTCTATGTCAATTTTCCTAGTTAGAAAGAATGAACCAGCTTTGCAGAAATATTCTAATCAATCTTTGGCTCTGATTATAAAAGTCTATCTCTATAGGTAAGTCATTAAAGAGTCCCTTTACTGAATAAGGGATTTAGATATTGTAAACCCTTTCCAGCAGCTCCAATAGAGAAATTTTGCCTTTCCACTGTATTTTTCCACTCCAGCCTCACCAGATGTATCACACATCATATTTGTACTTCCAAAACAGCTGTCAACAGTGTGTGCCAAAATCTCAGTTACCCTGGCATTCAAACAGTATTTCACAAGGCATACAAGTGCAATATCAAATTAAAGAAGGGAACAGTACTACAGAAATATCTAATGGATTGATGGAAGAGTAAACCAAATCAGTGGAACTCTTTTCCATTTACCAACACGACCAAAGTACTTATGTTAAGGACTGTCTTTCTCAAAAATGTCTTTCTCCTCTCTTTTTATAATTTTGGCATTGTTATATATTATTTTCTCTCAGTTCTAGTATCAAATTACATGTATTTTTTTCAATTCCTATTGCAAAAATTGTATCCTAGGCAGGATTATTTCTTCAGTCATCTACTAAAATCAGCTTCTTTTGGCCTTCCCAGAAACTTATCACATTGGTCAAAACATTAACATTGTGATAACCTAGCTTGTTTTTTATGTGTCTCAAGGAAGGCATTTACCATCAAGCATGGGAAGTTCTGAAGCAGCCTCCCAGCAGAAGTGGAAGCAAACAAGGGAATTGGGTCTATATTAAACAGGAGTTACTTCCGATACACTGAGTCAGGAGGTTTTTTTGAAGTGTATTTGCTATGTTTCTGTGTTATTTCTACATGTATGGGAACAGAATCTATCTTCATGGAAGAGTTTATTTCTGTTAAGCATCTGGGTATGGACTAACTCCCCCAATTCAGAGCTGATTAGCCAAACTTACCAGCACAAGATTATGTTGAAGAGCTGCACTTACCTATACAGATACAAGAGGCCCAGTGGCTGCCTTTCTCCAGTCAGCCTGCCAAAGAATTCAATTAATATCTTGTTTTGCAACCACAGAATGACATACAAAAAATTCTTCCCCTTCGCACGCCAGAGTTGATACTTTTTGTCTACAAAGCCTGTAAGACATGGCACAGCCATCTCCCCTTTGCTTTCCCCCACTGGGTCTTTGCTGTGAGCACACCACACAGCAGCAGTTTGTGCAATACCATCTTAATGTACTTGAGCTCAGTCAAATGCTCCATGAGGCAGAGACTGTGACCAGGAATGGAGATTTCTCAAAACAAGCTCTGGAATCACCATTTTTGGAGCCAGACCTTAAGCTGGAGCTGCAGGAACTGCTCATGCATGTGAACAGCCCACTGTGGCTCTAGTGGGCAGAAGTGGATCAAGTGATTGTTTCCCAGTGAAATCCTTAGGAACAAGAAAATGCTATTCCCAACAGAAGGACCAAGCATTGCCTTATCAGGAAGTTCAAGACAAGTCTAATAACAGCTGAAAAAGCATATTCATAGAGAAGGAAAGAAGATATTTTATATCATGGGTTCCAGCTTTTCTGTTAGATGTTCTTTTCTGTGGTAGTATTCTCATGACTGCCACAGCAATAGGTTCAGAATAACCCACTGACCAGTTTCCACTATTGTTTAATGTGAACTTTGGAGTGGGCAGGCTAGTTTATGGCTCATTGCAGCCCAATGTGGCTGTAGTGCCCAGGAAGGTCTGGTCCTTTCCCACCACATACTTGGTTCCAGGATCCAATATATATTATAACACTATTCAGTTACAGCTGCTTTATGACTGCCCATCACATTTATTTTGAAAAAAAGTGTTTTAAGAAGAAAAGTATCTAAGATAGTTGTGCTGCAGCTGATGGTCTTTTGCTGTGGTTTGTGAGAAGAGAGAGAGGGCCATTCTCAGCCAAGACCCACGCGCCAGAAAACTCCTTATCCCAAAAATTCAGGACAAGGATGAGCAACGCAGCAGATGAAATGAACACACACTCAGAAAAGTGCTTTAAAATACCTTCTTTCAATGAATCATTTTCTCAGTTAGACCTACTATGAATAATATAGACTTCTTTACAAAGAAGACACTTTACAAAGGTTTTAAGCAGTGATAAATAGTAGGGTTGCCATAATCCCTTAGCCTCCGTCTAGACTGATGGCTCTGTGTATTGTACGTGGTACATTATTGTAAAGGAAGACAACACAGGTACCCCCAAGACTCCAGGCAGTGGAAGGATTTAGGATAATTTATTTTTTAAAGGCAAGAGCGCTAAACTTAATG